>JAGVVM010004444.1:0-24384 GCA_019149425.1 Psidium friedrichsthalianum
TTGCCAGGTTACTTTCAAGGTTAGTTCTCTTCTTAAAATTGCAACATTTCTTGCACATCGGCACTTCTTTTTCACTCTTCTTATTTGTGCATTCTTGCATCTTTACGATGTCATTAAGGCATTTGTTGAGGATTCTTATTGGAGGACGGATTTCTAAAGTATTAATTAAAATTATCGACATTATAGAATCAGAAAGCATCGAAAACTGCAAAATTTTCCTTTTGGATTACATGACAAGTGCCTGAAGGCTCTTTTTACAAAATCTCCATAAATATCTGTTTGTCCGGGACAGTGTAGGCGAAATGTGTTTCTGCGTACTACCGTGCAAAGCATTAGATGGCAAGCCTTATCTGGCGTGCGTTAACTTAAACATTGGTTTAGTTTCAGAGCTGAAATACGCATTTTATGTATTGGTGTGCTGGATACCGATGGTCCTCTCTTCACGAAGAAGGACCAGAGAAGAAAAGAGGACTGTAAGTTCTCGTATGTGATAATGATAGATCCCCAAATAAGCAAGAAGAAATATTACTTCTTTTACTCCGTGTTCTACATTCTTCCTGTTAGGTTACTTGTGTTAAAAGTGGTTTGAGGATTTCACTGTAGTTCTGGGTCATCATAGTTCTGCCTTGCAACTGCTTTCTTTCTCCGAAACCCTTAAGATTCGCTGCGTACGTCATGAACCTAACTGCCAACCATGTAGGCGAAAAGTGAAGTACAAGCGGAGGTTAACAACAACTTCAGTTGCACTGTCCTTGTCGATATCGAATTAGCAGAAGCAGTTATCACATCCTCGTTGTTCTTCGTTCTCCCTTGAGGAGCTGTCTACCGCCTTGGAACCTCAAAGGTTCTAACAACGGCTCCTTGAGTAAAGGGAGAAATGCCCAGAGTGAAACTGCATCCAAGCATAAATCGTGGGAGCCTACGGGACATTCATTTCCATTTTTGTGTATATAAGCTCCAGCGCTATGGCTTCTCACATTTGCTTATTCTGCGCTGGTTAGCAATGAAGCTCGTGCCAATTGTCTAGATGTTTTAGAAACCTACTAATTCACTGCAGAAGGCCTTCATTGTAAACTGATAGAGATGGATGGGCTGTCTACCGTTATGGAACTTTATGTATGAGTGTGTGCGCTTGTGCCTAGGTTTTCTGTACCAAGATCTCTAAAAGGATGCGCTTACGGACTCTGTCCGATGGAATGAAAGGATTCTGCCTGTTTCCATCTGTACTGTGCGCACTTCTCTCTTTAACCTTCGTGGTTGTTGCCCACGACCAGAATTTCAGTCAACTGACTCTCGTAGGCAAAGCTAAAGGGGGCCCGTCCCAATGAGAGTTTAATGGCGGACGTTAGGCCTTGACAAAGGAATTGGATGACGGAACAACGGAAGTACATTTTACTTAAGACTTGGACACGTAAGCCAAATCACGCGGAATTTGGAACCTGATTGAGAAGTGAGGCGATTGCGCAACGGCCTACGGCCGACACGTGGCACACACGCGGCGTCTCGTGGTTTCGGGCTTCTCGGCGGTCAACACTGGACCGCCACCTCAGCTCCTCTCTGGCAACATTTGCCGTCAACTCAGCTCCTTCACCTCTCGGGCCACACCTCACCATTGGTCCTCACTCGCTGCACCGTCCTCGCCACATGCAAGCTTGCCCATGCTGCCACCTGTCTCCACGTGGCAGAGATGCCACCGAACCGGCCGCCTGCACCGCCCGCCCGCTTCCGCCTTCTCTTCCTTTATATTAATCACTCCTTCTTCCTTCATTTTCAGGGTTGCGTTGTGAAGCCCCAGATCCGTAACAGCCGTCCTCGATCGCACTCCTTCCCGTTTCATCTCTCTTTTGGCTCAAGACGCAAACTCACCCTTTAACCCACCATGCTGTCCTGTGTTACCCCAGGGTGCCATCAGCAACTTGTCGACCGCCGCTCCGCTCTCCGTTGCCGTCTATTTCCATCTTCAATGCTTGCTCCATGCTCAAGGGAAAACGAGCTCAAACGTTGACAACGGCGTACAACAACCTTCATTTCGTAAGGAAATTAAGGTGAGTGAATCTCTAAGCTGTGTAGTTTTTAGAGATTTGACTTTGGAATCGTATGCTCATGTTCATAAAATCATGTTTGACACGTCTATTTGTAAACAATTCATGTGCTCCTCGTTGAGTTTTTGACTATGCTATGGACGGAAACATCGATGAAGGTAAGACTGCATTGCGTAATCATAACATCTCATTGAGAGCGGAGAGAGTGATGCCGTCGAGGTTTCTGCCGACGAAGCCTGTGGAGCCGACATGGAATTCGGGATGCCCTTGCTGTGTGATCTGTAATGTCTCAGGTGCGAGCTACCGCATTGAGTGTTCTGTGAAAACCGGTCTGTGCGCTGGAAATGAATATGGAATGGTGAGATGGTGAGATCAAGAGACATCTCATGCATATATCTCACACATGGTGCATCAAGGCTGTAAAATTATATGCTCACCTATATAATATTTGTCTGACATTGCTTTGTGAAACCTGATGCTTATGTCCTGACTTCAATACCTATTAGCTATCGCGTTGGATTTTCATTCGCAGAGCCTTGCCTCACTAACGATAAAATTGTGGATTTCAGATAAGCAAGCATGCCTACTGTAGCGCACGCGGTCTCCACAGCTCGATACGGAGTGCCTATAGGTTACTAGAATGCGGGAGGACCACGGTGATCCTAAGTTTCCTGAAGTTCAGTTTAAGAAGTTAGTGTCTTGACAGTCGACGTAGGTCTGTGTACAACCCTGGAGCTTTATCCTCTTGTAGCAAGTTTATATGAAGGGCCTCAACTATAGTCTGATGGGACGTTCTCCCACTGGCTCCGAACTGAGGCAATAGCGACACCGGAGGGTAGCCAGGAGTAGTTGGGTATGTGTGGTGATGGGAGAGATTGGGAAGTGTGTATTACGGCGATGTCTCTTTTTGGGAAAGCCATGTTAATGGCTGGTGTAGGTTGATCCAGTTTGACAATGTGAAGTCCAGTGAAGTTAATGTATTTTGGGCCCGTTCTCCCAATGTTCTAAATAAATCTGTACCAATGTGAAAGTTGTTGTTTGACTCATGTAACGTGAGGAGTCGTTCTCCCAGAAGGCCACAAACCCTTTTTATGAGTACGCGCATGATTGATAAATGTCAAATTCCTTATGGCCTGATTGTTTTTGAGTTCTCTTTAGTCTTTTGCATGCGCCATTATATCCACATAATATGATATTAAAATAGAGGACAAATTTAGTAAGCAGGTGGCGGATTGAGTCGCCACATTATTCAATTGTCTCGACGCTTGAACGAAGAAATTCTGAACTACCCTCTCATAGCAAGTAATTACATTTTAAGGGGTCTTTGACGAGTAAGGTTTCGATATTTCTTTGGTTTCCTTACACTAGATGAATGCTTTAGTTCTCTTCAAGACGGACAGCTTGCATCATCTGAGAACCCGGCTTCAATCCTTTCCGAACTGTTTAGGAGTACTAATGCATGAAATACAGCGTGTGATACTTTATTTTTTCCGGTCATGTTCTTTCAAGCACAACGTAAACACTCATCTTAAGTTGCAAAGTTGATGAATGGATCGTTTTATGAGGTCGACCAGGAGAATTTACTGCAACTCCACGGAACTTCAGTATATACTCACTTATATCTGTATTCTTGTCTCGCGATCGGAACACCAATTGGACTCCAAACTTATTAAAAACCAAGATAAGTTCCCACCTAAGGTGGAGTCGTTGGGACTCTTTCATGGCTGGCCTAGGCAGCTGCAGGATTGAAGAATTAACACCCAGTAAAATTACTGGAAAGAAAAATTACCATTAAGGTATTAGGTTCCTGCATGTTCCTGGGTGAGAAAAAAGAAGAAATAACTGAAGATTTCTTCTTCGTCACATGATTTTAAACCTGTCCCTGCCATTTGATCTGGTCTAGGCAAATGAAATTTGTAATCTAGACAACAATAACTCTTCTAAGCTGACGTTTGATGCTTCTCTTAACAAACTTAGTTTATGCATTTGAGATTTCTTTCTTTTCACATGCGCACACATGCGTGCCGAAAGGAGTTTCACATCAGATGCCATATGGAGCCATTAGTATTTCATTTTCAGGAGTAGCAAATACTCATCCAGCCACATGGTCCACACCCGGTGCATGACAAGTACAGGCCCCCAAGGATGGAAATGTCCCGCAGAAAAGTTTCAGTGCGATCTAAGTAACAGATATATCATCTGAGAGGTCCCTGAATATATTTCACATGAGCACCCATTTATAAAGCTTAATGTCAATATGGAATTGTGTCTACTACTACTCCCAAGCAAAACCTACAAGCAGACTAAACTGCTGTTCCCTTTCCCCATGGCTATACAAGAAGTGCCTCTATGAAAAAACATTCAAAGTACAGTTAATTAACCTGATATCGTAAAAACGAAACTGTGGCCAGATTCGAAAAAGCCACGCTAGCTACAGAGGAAAAAACTACGGTGTGGAAAATACATTTTGGTCGGGTTAATGCAAGTATTCTGGTTCTGCACAGGATTTTCACAATGATTTTTTAGCTTGTTTAAATTAATAATAGAATTGAGTAATGAATACACAGACGGCATATCCAGATTAGCATTGGCAAATCAAACCTGCAGCACAACGAAAGAGAAGCTTTAGCATTACAGATCCATATTGCTGCTCATAAGGGTTTTATTTAGGGGCTTTTTACTCAAGAGACAGGCCAACACAACCCATGAAAAAAATAACATTAGCATCATGACCTTCAATTGTATTTCGAAATTTCAACTTTTCATTGGCAAAATTTACTGTTAGTTACAAGATCAGCTCAACTATTCCCATTTCCTTCAAATGGATAAAATGATAACCTCTGCTTTGGCTGCACCAGCCAGAGCAAACATCACTGTATATTAAACTCAACCGGAACAAGAAATCAATTGGGAGCGTAGCCATGAAATATCAGTCTTCTTTCTGATGCAAAACAGTAGGCAGGCTATTATTACCATTAAGAGCCGCATGATATACACGCTTCTCAGCGAGGCCAATATCTGACAGAATCAAATGACCCTGCAGGCAAAACAAACCAATATTTCTGACTCAGATGTGATTTATGTCGCCGACATGCCTTCCAACCAAAGCATTTGTACACAGCTTAGTCACAGCTATATGACATCAGCAAAATTAGTCGCAGCTATATGACATCACCAAAATATAGGTGTTTCCCAGCGCAGTTCTCCATAATAAAAAATCAAATGATAAATTAAAGCAATGTCCAATATCCAACATAGACGGCCATTGACTTTAGAACAGGAATAAATGGGGAGAGAGAGAGAGAGAGAGAGAGAGAGAGAGATCTAATGAAATGTCTTTTCAACCTCAACTTTTTGATTATTTTCAATGGCTTTTGATCAAGTCACGGGGTAAGCAACTAAAGACGGGACAACTGAAACCACAGGAATGGAATGGACAGGTGGGTTTGGGGGTGGAGTAGGAATAGTCATTTTTGCCCTCATAACTTGGAGGTCCACATATATCACACGTGCAGGGGAAAATATTCATGTCTTACAGAAAGTAAGCTGTAATTTTAGTACACAGATGTTAAGGGATTACATTTGAAGCTGTCAATGTGTCCAAGTTAACACTGACATGCAATTTGCATAGGCCTGTCCTGGCTTACTAGGTTCAGAATTTACAGCAACCCCTCTTCATGGGTGCCTTGGCGATGGAAATAGGTAGTTGCATTGATTTTCTACTCAAAATCCACCTACTTTTTGAGAGATCAAACTTCTCTTATTTCACACTCAGAAGATTTTCTTCCTTCCAGAAAAGAAAGAGTCACAATGTCTTTACAAAACAAACTGTAGATGAACATACATTGGTTTTGAAATATCAAAGGATAGAATGTGTTCTGCCAATGATGAGCTAACCTAATCCTTACAGCATTTACTTCATCAGGAGACTCAGGACCATAAAAAAGGCAACTAAAACAGCCTACAAGAAAACACTGACTTCAAATGCTACACGAAGCTAGAACGATGACAGTGCATACCTCTTCAGCCATCAGCCTTCTAACATTATTAGCATACAATTTTGCATCATCCTTTTCTTGATCTGATGGGTAGTAAACAGGCAGATGTGTCACTTCAATATGATTTATGAATTGACAGAGAAGAAAAATCACATGGCGTGCCTGCAAAAAGAATCCATGATTACTTTTCATTTGGAATAGATAAATGCAACCCAAGATAGTGTTTTCTTGAAAGAAAAAACGAACAGATAGGTTCTCAGAATTTTGACTTGTGCAAAGAAGTAGACAAGAACACAAGCCCGAAGAAGATAAACACGTCACTAATATTTATGACACTACATCATGGTAACCAATATAAAGAACAAGAACGAAAAGAAAAGCAATAATGCAAACTTAAATTTCCTTTTTTCATTTTTGACTTAATGGATTGCTTCAATTTGGCAGGAGTCCGTCCAGTAAATCAGACCTCTTTCTTTGTTTACCTCGAGCATAAATTCTATGGGTTCTATCCTTAAGTCGCCATTTTTTGGGACAACTTAGTGAACAGTCAAGATGAATCTCCCACTCAAAGATGACTAGTTTGAGCAAACTCCCTAGAACAATGCAAGAACTTCCTTCCAGCAAAACCCAGAGTGATCATCCACTCATTATAAAACAAATTTAAGGATTTGGAAGTCATCTCATCATGCCAGCTGATAATGCATGAGTAAGTCAATTAGAATCTAACGCAAAATAAAATAGGTTCAGAAGAAAACTGAGGATGCTGGCCAACATTGTGAAGATTCCTCAATGGATCTCATAGCATTTTTGAACTTTATTGATAAGGAAGGCAAAGTCGTTAACTCACCCCACTTATTGAGTCCCAGGCAGGACTAAATCTCTGATAAGGATATTTCAGGATCACCGGAAGCACAGGAGCTTTTGCCAAAAATGCACCTGTCTTGAAAGGAAGTAGGTAGTCCCCATTTGTGGTTGTGCCTTCTGTTGATAGTAGATTGTTACTATTTGATAATTCTCAGAGAACATAAAAAAAGAGGGGGGAAAAAAACTGAGCACCATGACACAATGGGAGACCATAGCGCTTGACATATTTAACCACGATCAGCAAATATGCCCAGGATTAAATAATGATAACCTGGAAAAAGCATCATCATTGGAGCATCTTTGTTCTGATGAGCTTCCCTAACTCTCTCAGTGATAACACCTACAAAAGAAATGCCGGTGTAAGCTGTCAAATATTTGGTATGGTGAAAAAGTACTAGAACCCAGAACTGCTAAAAACATATATAAGAAACTGCAAGGCGAATAAATGCTCTATCTTATAAGTCATTTGGAACATAAAGTAAGGCAATAAGGGGAAAGTGCTAAACAATCTAGTTAAATGAAAGAAGTGAAAAAAATGAAACAATCTATTCTCAAGAGTAAGTATAGCCTGTGTCCAGCTCGTGCAACAATTTGATCATGTCAACCTAAGGTACGCACCGGAAACACCCTTGAAGTCCGATGACTTGGACTCTCGTTGGACATAGACACAGCCAAGGCATTTGCTGCCAAGAGCAAGCCATAAAGGGTATCAATTCCTAGTTACATATATCAAGAAAGGCCAATAACTGGCAATGGACAAAGCAATTAAATCAGGAATGTAGAGGCTATCATATTTAAAATACTAAAAAAATCGGGGGATGTTCACATGTGCAAGTGAAGGTCACGATAAATGATGGTCAAAATTCTTGGAAACAGAAAGATAACCACACATAGAGACCTGGCATTGTTTGGTTAAAGAATTAAAAAACAGTTCTGGTATAAACTTCAATATAGCCATTTGACCAATATTCAAAATGAAGAACCAATGATCAAAACTAATAAGCAAGTCAGAAACAAAGATTACATGATGTTCAGAAAGAGAGGATACTTCATCTTCAGCCACAAATAAAATCACGAAGCAACAAAAACACGTAACTAGACAAATTCAGGATGCTCACAGACAAGTGGACCAACCTGATGAGACCAACCAAAGGAAGTTTAGCCACTGATCTCTTCAGCCATTACAGACAAAGAAAGAGATTGTCAGCAATGATAGAGCAAGGTACAACAGTAGATAAGGCGCCAAAGTAATCCTGACCTAAGCGGCAGAAACAGCACATTCTCACACATGAAAAGCTAACGAACCTTGGCAACAAAGCTCGGGAAGGAAGAAGACATGTGGTACAAGATATCAACGTAAGACACATGATTGGATACAATCGCCCCGGGTCTTCCGTGCTCTCCATGTTGTTTCCCACCCTCATTCTAATGATATTGGGGAAAAACAGAAAGAATTGGAGTCATTCCGAGGCAACAGAGGAACATGAACCCAAACCTCAATATCAATCATATGCCACAACGAAATCAGTTGAAATTGACTAGGCTAAGATACCTCATAATAACAGGCTGTGGATTCACAATCTAGTTCAATTAGCAAGGCCCGTGTTAATCCCACTCATAGGTCTAATTGATTCGATACCAAAAGTTGATGGGAACAGATACTGAATTATATCGAAACTTATTTATATTAGCAGGTGAAAAGCCATAGTGACCAGTACACAAAGACCATTCCTAAAGCAGACACAATGAATTACTCCTTATCTCTGGTAACAGAAAAACACGATCAATATCAATCAAGCACCA
Organism: Psidium friedrichsthalianum; assembly: GCA_019149425.1. Classification (NCBI taxonomy): domain Eukaryota; kingdom Viridiplantae; phylum Streptophyta; class Magnoliopsida; order Myrtales; family Myrtaceae; genus Psidium; species Psidium friedrichsthalianum. Next base: position 8,708 of record JAGVVM010004444.1, read on the forward strand.
ATAGCTTCGAACTAAAACTCAAAAGGGGGAAAGAAAGGTACTCCAGGACCGCTGGAAGGGCCACCGAATGTCTCGTTGATCCAATAAAACCCAAAAACGAAGAGCATGGCTCGAGACAACACCCTCCCGCACGCGACGATCACCTTCCTCCTCCACCCTCCCATGTGCGCGTAGTCCTCCTGCTCGCCCTCCTCCTCCCGGTTCGGCGCCTTGAGCAGCGTGCAGGCCCTGCAGATCAGGTAGTACGCCACCAGTATCGCCAGGGCCGCGACCACGCGCAAGGGCACGAGCGTGGCCATCGCGACGCCGAGGAGCAGCTTCTCCCGCAGCGGGAGCTCGCCGCGGCCCATGCTGCCGTAGGCGTCGCGGCGGACGTACGCGGCGAACCGCTTCTCGAGCTCGGCCAGGTTCTCCGGCGTGATCGCGGAGGCCTCGGCCTCCGGCTCCGGCTTGAGGAGGGGGCGGTCGTCCTTGTCGGCGGGGGCGGCGGGCTGAGGCGGCGGGGCAGTGGGGGAGAGGTCTTTGAGCTCGCTTTCCATGGCGGAGGGGGAGATTCTGCTGATGTGGGTGGCAGGTTTTCAACGGAATCGGAGCAGCGGCGGCGGCGACGGCGACGGCGGTTGCATTCTGGAGGAGGAAGAGAGGAGTGCTTCTAGATCTGAGAAAGCTACTGTCATGGTTTTCCGATCGCTCGTTGGCGTGAGAGTTCTGTTTTTTTTTCGCCTTTTTTTAAATGCCCCCACCAAGTGGAGTGGTCGGTTTCGATTCCGGTACGGGCGACGCGACGCGGATCGATTGGGCTCCCATCATAGCCGTTCGATTGGATGACGTGCCATCATCAGGTGGGTGGCCTGTTGGAGATTTTTTTTTCTTTTCGGATAATGTTTATGCATGAGCAGTTTGTATACTGAAGACCGCAAAATTTTGTGTTAGTTGATTGCTTAAGAAGTGCACATAAGGGCAATAAAATTATACGTCGCTACATAAACATGAGCTGAATTGTGGTCTGTTGAGGTTTTTCGATGCTAATGTTGATGTTCCCGCACTGTTTTTGTAGGCCTCCCCAATCATCACCGGATAGGGAACAGGAGATGAGCAAGGGCCCGGCAACCTTCGCCAAACTCAATCAAAGGGTCTCCGGCAGATCTCAAGTCGCGAAGGAGGAAGAGTGGAGCTACCCCCTCCTCCCCAATTTTTTCTCTTAAACTTTTCAATATGGATGTACCATTGCAGTTTTTATCTCAATACTTTCGTATAGACAAGTTTGATCGCGCCACTCTTGTCGCCTTAAAAAAAAAAATTTGACTTCGTGTTATAGAAGGGGCTAACAACAAAAATCAAGTAATCACGAGGTGTTACCACCACCGATCAAGCGAATCTGAGACCTTGGTCTTCAAGCCAAAAATCATAACTTTGATTTCGCAGTTTTTATCATCGGTCTTGTTTGCATCTGGCCGGGATGGGGCGACTGGGGGGGAATAAACGGATATTCGGGAATCCAAAATGCAAAATGAAGTGATTGATTCCTCATCCTCGAATTAGTGGGGGGTGGGACCCAATATTGACTTCCCGTTAATCAAGCTTGCTTTGTCCATTTTCTCCCGCAGCCAAAACGGCTCTTATCTTATTTTCCTTTCCTTTCCTCTTTCTTTTTTGCGTCTTTTCTATAATTGGCCTTTTTTCTATTTCAAATTTCTCCAATTGACAGAGTTTTTAGTTTTGAACTCCGTTAAAAAAATACTCATATTTCGACCCAAAAAAAAAAGAAAACATACCCATATTCTCACGAATGCGATCTTTGAAAAGATTATATTTATGGGAAAAAAAAAATACTCTTTCTTACGGGGTAGAAAGTACTACATATGTATGAGCGAGCACATGATGTATTGTATTCTCGCAAAAAAATACTCCAATTATTTTTTTTTACTTATTTTATATTCTTTTCATTACATGTCCATCAATGTATATAGATACCAATAAGATGATTTTATTATGTTATACTCATGTAAATGGATGATTAGATGCTAGAAATAATAACGAGCCTCAGTTTTTTAGTTGCGATATTTTTATGAAAGTTTGCAATTAAAATATGTATATTTTTATGTGCAGATTTTATTTATCTGTAACATGATTAGCATAAACCCATGACCACAATATTTTCAAATTTCACTATAATTATGTCGAATCTTTTTCACATGTTTTCAAGAAAAATGACTACATATGGTGGTTTCGTGCGAGCACCTTTAAATCTCAATCTCTGATGTTACCGATGGAAGTTTTAGAAGATAATCCCAACATTTCCGTGGTAACTATTCAAGGTTAAATCCACTATTCTTTTAGATTAATAACACCGAAAACTTAAAACCGATACATTCGTGGCAAATTTACCCTTGACGATTTTTAAGATCATAAAAAATCCCAAAATGATACACATGTATCAAATTTAACCGAAACTATTTTTTTTATCACAAAAAAATCCAAAACTGGCTAGTATACCTATAATGAATTTAGCCCAAGCTATTTTTTATCATAAAAAATCTCAAATTGGTATACCTATGATAAATTTACCAAAACTATTTTTTTATCACCAAAAATCTCAAACTAGTACATCTATAAAAAAAAATTTACCCCAAACTATTTTGTTACCATAAAAAAAATTCTAAACTGATATACCTATAACGTACTATTTTTTTTATCACAAAAAATTTGAAATTGGTATACCCATAATAAATTTAGCCAAAACTATTTTTTTACCACAAAAAATATTAAACTAGTGTACCCATAACAAATTTATCCATAACTAATTTTTTACAACAAAAAATTTCAAACCGATACACTTGTGATAATTTTTACCTTTCTTTACTCTTCATTAAATTTTACCATCAAGTTGTCGAGATAGAAGATACGTGACAGTTGACGAGTGTAATAGTTTGGATTTTTACCCTTTATTTGTCACATGTGTATCAATTTGGGATTTTTCGTAATATTAACCCAATTTAATAGAAACTAATTAAGGGTAATTTTGTCACATGCATACTAATTTGAGATTTTTAGTGGTCAAATAAATAATTTTGCGTAAATTTGTAATATGTGTACCAATTTGGAATTTGCTATGGTAAAAAAAATAGTTTTAAATAAATTTATAACAAGCGTATCAAATTGAGATTTTTGCGATAAAAATATAATTTGTGATAAATTTATCACAGATATACTAATTTGATATTTTTTGTGATGATAATAATAATAATAATAATAATAATAATAATAATAATAATAATAATAATACTGTCATTGATGGCAATAGAAAAATTAACGGAACGGTTTTTTATATTTCATCGAATATTTAATACAAGGAGTGGCAGTCTTTTACATACACTCCAGAGAATTACGGAAACACACACATGTAGGTGACGCGCGATAATTCTAGATAATCGTCAGATTCGATATATCGCGAAAATCAAATATATTCTTTACTTCCTGGTCTCGAAGAATGATGGGCTAGTGAAGGAAATGGCATTGGGTCTCCCAAAAAGTCTTCTTCTCTTTTGAGAAAATTCCAAATAATGATATGAAATACCCAAAAAGTCTCCTTTTCTTTTGGAAAAATTCCAAATAATGATATGAAATACCTTATGAAAACCTTTTGTTTCAAATAAAGGATCATGCCTATTTTAAATAAAGACTTAAATGAGGACCTTTTGTTTCAAATAAAGGATCATGCCTGTTTTAAATAAAGGCTTAACTTTATTGACCGGCTAAATATTCTAGCCAATCACAAGCATTTTGGTCCAAAGACGATTTTAACTTAAATTTCAGTTAAATTAGATTAAAAACTTAAAAAGATAAGGGCTTCTTAAAAGGGAAAAAAAAAAAACACTTGGCCCCAAATGGGGGAGAGCGTCGCGGCCCTCCCCCTGTTCTGGTGAGGGCCGAGAGCCCTCGCCCCTGGTCGGCAGTCGCTGGCCCTTCCCCCGAAAAGCACCATGTCCTGGAGGTTACGCTTGCAAATGACTCAAAACCAGCTCCTTTTTGCTAGTCTAAATCATCTGCAGCCACCAGAGACATCATTCGAAGATCACGGATCACGGTAAGTTGGCCAAGTTCCTACAGAGAGAGATCAACCCGAGAGTTAAAACCATTGTTCTTTCAGCGGACTCCAGAAGGAGCCATGCATTCCCCTTCGTTTGATTCGATTCGAATTCGACATTCTTGGTCGAATTCTGACACGTAAGTTCAGACCGAGGATTTGATTCGAGATTGAAATGCTCTGTCAATGTCATCATCCTCCCAGCTTGAACCGTGAGACTCTTTAACACACTTGACAATGAACTTAAAAAGGACACTGCGATTGCAACTATCGCTCAGGAATGGCCCTCAGTTTGCACATCGGAACCCATCAATCAAATAGATAAAATCTACCATGCCTTCATCAAATGAAGGTGAAGCACAAAAACCTCTCTTTATTTGTATCCCATCCCCATCCCCATTTCCAATTCCAATTTTAATTCCTAGTCCTTTTCTGGCATTTTGTCCTGTCCAATCCTCTGACCAAGAATCCTTGGGATCGCCATTGAAATGAAAGAAAGCAGCTCGAACTCACCGCGCAGAGTCGTGGTGGGATCAACAAGAGACCCAGTTCTTATGGGTGCTAATCAGGGCCGACACGAGCCCCGCCGACGACAACAAAAGCGGACCGAGAGCCGCCCCTTCCCGTCCCGGATGTCGGCCAATGCCATCAATCCATCAGCCAGGTCCTGAACCACCGACAGCTTCTTCATCAACTTCTTCTCCCTCAACTTCCTCAACTTCGACTCTTCCTCCTTGGAATTAATCCCCCTCGACGCCGCGATCTCGATGCTCGACTCGACGCACGCCTCTTCCTCCCGCAACCTCTTCAAATCCCTAATTTTCAGACTCACGCTGCCAACGTACCCGACGAACTCCGCCCACGCGCTGATCTTCGACAGAACGCGCGAGTGGCGGCCATCGATGAGGCCCGATTTTGCCAACCAGACGAACTGCTCGACGAAGTAGTATATCCCTTCGCCGCCGTAGGCGATGAGGGAGAGGATCAGGTCCTGTTCGGAGTGGAGGTGCGAGGCTCGGAAAGAGTTCACGTCCTGGACGAACTTGCCGACCCGGAAGGCCTTCCGGCTCAGGCCGACGCTGGACTCGAAGCCCTTGAGGCGGCGATGGAGGGGTAGGGTTTCGGGTAGGAGGGAGGAGGAGAGGATGATCTTCGCAGCGTACCTGGAGATTTTGAGGACCTTGTCGACGCCATCTCGCTTGGCGAGGTAGGCCTCGAGGTGGAGGAGGAAGTCCCTGTCTCTGGTTTTGCTCGTGGCCGTCGCGGCGGGGGTTTTGGTGGTGGTCGGGGCTGGAGCTCGAGTGGTCGGTGGTTCCATGGAGTTGCAGAGAGAGACAGGGAAAGAGAAGGAAAGAGATCCGACCGAACCGGCGGGGAAAGAGACAGATTAGACGACGGCGCCTTAGGACTAATCCTCGGGCAAGTCTCAATTCTGGAAATGACGCCACGCGCTTAGAAGTGGTGGGAATTCGACGCGCTCACTATTCCAACGTAATGCCCTCTTGCGGTAGGGTTAATTATGAAATTTTGATAATTAATTGCATTAACATTTTGACTTTGTTCGTCCTCCAACAATTCGCAGACCTATTCCAGCAATCAAGTTACTAAAAATTTATGCACTAGGGAGACTGTGCTGTAAATCCTTTATTTAGGGAATGCGCTCATAATTTAATCAGATATTGAAACTACACGAGAAAGTCCCGTCAACAGCTACATCTTTTGATCGATGCAATAAAATTGAAAAGCGCAATTAATCATAAACCTATTTAGAAAAGTAGAATTTAAGATTGCAATGTAGGCAATTTTTACGGACTTTTCCATGAGAACTTCAATATTGTTCATTAAGGGACTTGATTGTAGATTTAGACTTGGTCGATCCAATCCGAAAGTTTAGAAGTCGTTTGCATTTCATTGATAAAAGTCTAGGACTTCAAATGAATATTTCTCCCGTATATATCTAAGTAGTCATCGGCAAGAGGAACATCAAATTGCATAGACTTGAGTTCAAATGGAAATTTCACCTCAAACCTAACTAGAGTTTACAATTTTTGTTACTCAGATTGAGTTTTTAGACCTTGTTCACACGATTCATACTTTGATTGCCCTCCAAAACCTAAGAGATTGTGCTTAAAGGTGCATTTGTCATAAAAAAGAAATAGATTTTCTTCTTTTATATACAAACTACATTGCAAGCAAGTGGTCGCCAAGCGAGCCCATCACCCTCTACACGTATGCATCAAGGGTCATAAAAAAATTAGAGGTGAGTATGATCCCAAGATAGAATCGAAAATTGGAGAATTGGTTTGATTCAAGATTCCGAGGTGTGTAAGGTAGGTTTTACATTCTGAAAATTGGGAAACCTATTCCGACAGATTGATTCCCAAATTTGAGGTAATAGAATTTAGAAGCTGAAACAACTTTTGTGTTTTTCCAAATATATGTGTTCGAGCGATCCTGTAGTATTCTATGGCTTTCGCTAATGAGTGTGTGATCTGGAATCACTAGTTTGAGCTTCCATTTCCAGCAATATTTATGACTAAGACTTTTTCTTTGTTAACATTTTATATTTTTCGTGTGTCTAATATAAATTGCAGTCAATGAATTATAGCAATAAGTGATGTTAATTAAATATGGCAATTTATTGCAATCGTTCAATTAAAATATTTGTAAGTTTTAGGTCCCTAGGTATGTAGAGCATGTTCCAAAAAAAATGAGGAATCCATTTCAACATGTAGGTTTTAGATGAAATCTATATGTACGAAACTTGAAATTGTTCATCCTTACCAAAAAAAAAAATTTCTTTGTCGGGATGAAACTTGAGTTGAGTTTTATGTGAGTAGCTCGTGTCCAACTCAACCGTTGCTCAAGTTCCACTCGCTTGATTTTCGAGTCGAGTCCAACTCACCAAATACTTGTCTCAATAAGCTGGATAGCGTAATCGAGCTGCCACTTCTCTTTACTTTTTCGTTTTCGAATTATTCAGAACAATAACAAATTTCGACCCAAAAATTCTCAAAATTACATGACATGCCCATCATACTGAAGCTTTTTGAGAGAGCTCAAGCTCCTCTGTATACCGATCAAAATCCAGTTGAGCTTGAGGATCTCGGATTTTTTTTCATTCGAGCAGAACTTTCAATGCTCAATCGAGCTCGAGCCGAGTTTCGAGCATAGAAATGCGGATTGATCCGGCCTCGAATTTGGCGCGGCATTCGATCCGAGTCGCTTTTGACTGTGCCCCGAGATGAAGTAGAAGGTACGAAACTCTTGGCATGCCACTGACCCAATGGCGTTCTAGGAGCTTTGGCATAATACGATCGATTCGGGGAGTCTCATTAGGTGTGGGTCGCGTGGAGGACTCTCCCAACGGAGGCGGCGTGTAAATTGGAAGCAAGCGAGCCGGCGTGGCTGTGGACAAGCCAAAATTATTGGGAGCATGGTGGGGGGTGCCTTCCATCCTATCATTGTTATGCGTGCCCTTGTCTTCCAAAATATATATATATATATATATAATAGTAGTTAACGAACATACGACATACGACACTGCTGGTAAAGTGATTGGAGGGATGAGGACGCTCGTATCATTAGTGTGGAGTTTGAGTCCCGCGATTTGTAAAGACGTAGAGCAAAAGTTAGAAAGATAAAAGTTAGAAATATGACATAAAAAGAAACCTTTAATCACATTTGTGTAGCCGCAAGCTCCAACTTTGGGCTAAAATTACCGAAAAAAATCTCAAACTTTGGGTCTAACTATGGCCTGAACATGAACTCCAACCGTTCTGAAGTACCAATTGATACAAAATGAGCAAGGTTATAAATAAATTCGGTGATTCGGAAGCTTATTTGATCTGAAAGGAGCCCCAATTTTTTAGAATGGGAAGGTTTTCCTTTAAAATGAAATACGACACTCAACTTGAGATCCAAAAAAAATATGAAGTACACACAATTAAAAGTTAATTAGGTTATTTGGAAGTTCAAAAGGCCACAACAAGCATTTTCTCTAAAAGGAGTTAAACTTTCTTCCCTAACCCTTTTTTTTTTGTTTAAAAATAATCCTCAATTTCCACTTGAGTCCTAAATTTACCCTCTAATCAAAAATCCGCTACTAATTTCTTCAAGATTATCAATATGAGAAGGCTGCTAATGTGCCACACGAACGTAAGGGTATTGAAGAAAATGCAAGTTCTGATAATGGGCATCTAACTGGCTCTGATGTTGAAAGTCCTGAAGAACCAGGTGCTAATTCTTGGGCGGGTGAGCAGACTTGAGATTAGAGTGAATATTGTGCTATTTTTCTTGTTTTAGACAAAAGCTGAGGATAGAAATTGAGATTGGACCTAAAATTGAGAATTTTCCGGAGAAATTAGGCTCTCCAAACGTCATATCCAAATAAACAGTTTTGACAACTTCTTTTAAGGACGACAATGTATAAAATTTCTTTTTTTTTTGGTCAAACTATTACATTTTTTTTTTGGGGGGGGGGGGGGGGGGGGGGGGTGTTTCCAAACTATGTACAAAAGTGGCATGCCCATGTTTCGCAGCAATAAGTCTCCTAAGCGTTTGCCGTCATTTAGGAAGAGAAGATGGGGAGAGTGTATGCTCGTGCACGTCACATGTCACAACGTGCCATCATTTGTCGGCATGTTCATCTACCAGAAGCCTTTGAGCCATTTTGGTCAAATCATTTGTGGATTCTGGGACTGAAACTTGTTTTGCCGGAATTGGAACCGACGTCGACATATCCTTGGTCGAAAGTTTTCTTGTTCTTTTTCGTTTTTTTTTATAGGAGGAGATACGTTTTATGGGGATTCTGAACCGGACATGTCACCGGTACATAAGGAAATCAGAAATCGATAAACATGTTTTGATGGAATCAAAAGTACACAAGCTTTGCTGGAATTTAATTGACGGCAAAACCTGATGATATAAAGATGCAACGCTATAATTTAATCGTTGACAAGGATATGAAAGCTACAACTAAGATACACACATATTTGTAAACTACGACTATGATTCATGAAAAGAAAGATGGGATATACCATGTTTTATTTTTTATTTTTTTTGGGGGGCGGGGGGTTCATCAGTAGACCAATGATTATACTTATAATATTCACAATTGCTTTGTCGAAATTTCTTCACGGCAAAATATCTTTCATCGAAGTTCGTTTTTCGGCTTTTAAATGTGATAAAGGGTCTTGTGATGATCTTGAACAATAGAGATCTAGAAGAGTCTGAGAATCAACATGTGAAATTTTGTAATGATTTCAATAGGAATGACACAAGTGTTACCTTGTCCAAAGTTTGACTCAATGGAGAGATTTCGTAAGTACAACTCAAAAGAAACCGATACATATGAAAAAAAAAAGCGATATAAATGTAGACCAATTAGAGTTTGACTCAATGGATTTGTTGGCTTAGCAGGTACAATTTCTTTCAAGGAGCAATGAACCAACTAACCCAAAACAGCGTCAAAGTTTGATTCAATAACAATGTCATGTAAAGGCTTCAATAATACACCAGAATTTGACTCGATGACACAGTATCTATGGTAGAAATAAACACCGAAATTTGACTCTAATGATGAGAATCTAAAAGCTATAGTTAGGAAAAGTAAAGTGCAGTACGATAAGTAAAAATAAGATAAATTTATTGATTTGTTCGGGAGACTTCTCTGTGGTTACCTAGTGGTATTTATAATGGTTGGAATGATAACTGCTCTTTAGCAGTTGTATCTCTTACGCGCCAAAAGTTGCTGCATTCTTCATCTGCTCCAAATCTTTTTGATTTGGTCTTCGAGCAATTATTTAGCTTCAAGTAACTAATGATGTTAGCTCCCTTGCCTAACCTTTCTACTAAGGTCAGTCGTGCGCACGTTCTTCACTTCTTGGGGCTTTGAAGTTCAAAATCCCAATAACCGTCGATAGGACACGCACCGCTCTCTTTCGATTGTGAGAGTGCCCATATCCTTCGCATTCCGCGCGCCCCTTGACTTGTTCTCAAGGGCTCATTTTGACTCTATTTGTCCCAAAACTATCCTCCCGCCATAGAATCCTAGAGGATAATCTTTATACTCTTTGGTGCTCCTTAAAAAGACTTTGAACCTGGCAGGATTGCTTCTCGTTGGCACTCAAGTCACTAGTTGGTCTAAGGACCTCACCAATCGATGCCTGTCAATACTATTACATGCTCTACATAAGCCTTCTTCATTCTCCATAGAAACGCCAACTCCTCACGCGTTTATCGCGTGCATCGACTCTTCACGTATCCCACTCAAATGTCGACTCATCTCGTGCTTTGCACATGTGTGGACTATTCGCGTGATCTGTGCATTTATCGATCTCCTCAGGTGTGCAGCACCTGTTTCAGCGGGCGAATTATTTGAGTGCCGAAAACAATATTTTGGCATGCTTTCAAATCTCGGGAATTGCTGGCCCCATACCTTCACGTTGCCTCAATTTCTCACCCTTGGGTCGTTAATCCTTAAATCACGTCACCATCCTCCACTGCTCCTCGTCGCCACTTCAAATCCCGTCTGAGTGGTTGCCTTATCCAACTCCCTCTCTTCCCACAATCCGTCGTGCTTCATTCTCTTATCCACAAGCAGTTTTAGATTCGGGCCAAACCTGACTTCAACACTCACCAAATGATGAACTTTAAGTTGATTTCTCACTCGGCTATCTATGAACTCCTCTTGATTGGTATCTTTTTCAATCAATTTTATCACGGTAATTGTCAATCGACCGCTGTCATTATATTGAGAGCTGATCATGGTCATCGATTGTTTCGCTGGAATTTCTCCTCGCTGAAATATCTTTTACAAAATTCGTTCTTCATCTTTTAAATGTGATAAAGGGTCCTCTAGTGATTCCGGACAGGAGAGATCTAGATAGTTAGAAAATCAATACTTGGATTATGTAAAAATCCCAATGTAATTTCACAAATGTAAACCCAACAGAGTTTGACTAGGGGTGAGCAAAAAAATCATGATCCATCCAAGCTGGACCGAATCATACCTAACCGGTTGGTTTTGGATGGAATCGGCGAGTAGCGGTTCAATTCCCATTCCAACTTTCTGGAATCGGCAAGTACCAGTTCGATTCACTATTTCGGGTGGGAACCATCTAACCGGTCCTTTTATATAACACAAATGTATATTCTTTTAATTAAAGCCATTTCCCTCGAAGGCCCATAGTCTAGACCCATCCATAAAAAAAAAAAAAAGAATCCACACCCAGCTTATTTTTATATGTGATATGTGTTATACACTATGGATGCATTTAAAAACCTATGTTAATTAGTTGATCAACTGTTATTGCATTTTCCATGATGCTCGACTCCATTGCTAACAATAATACTGTCGTTTGCAAAGACATTGTCCTTAAATTTTTCATGTGATAAGAATACTGAACGCAAATGTGGGGAATGCACTGCCAAAGTTTCAAGTTAAGCCATCATTCTTCAATCGCCAGGAATTGATTTCATTTCTTTTTTAATTAATGTCGGTGCTCAATAGGACCGTCATTGGGATCCAACTGGAAATCAATGGTTCGATTTTCAGGTGGATCCATGGCATGAGCAGATAGTTCACGGTTCATATTTTGCCGAACTGGTTCTTAGTGAGCAGTTCTCGATTCTAGGATGGGAACCACCCATCCAAAAACTGATCACCCCTTGTTTGACTCAACGGAACGGCTTAGTAGGTATAATTCAAAAGAAATTGATACACACAGATTTGGAAGAAACTAGACAAATGAAGATCAGATCGGCGTTTGACTCAATGGGATGACTTAACGAGCACAATTTCTAGCCAAAAACAGCAAACCAAATGCATCCAAAACTATGTCGGAGTTTGACTCGACAACAAAGCTTTGAACACGCCTCGACACTACACCAAAGTTTGACTTGACGGTGCAAAAATTAAAATAAAGACAAATGCCGGAGTTTGACTCAACCACAAGAATCTGGAAGCTAAAACTAAGAAAAGTAAAGCTCAAGTGCGACAAGTAACTATAAGATAAATTTTGTTGATTTGTTCAGGAGGTGCTTCGGGTAGATGCTTGATGGTATTTATAATAGTCGAGTAGGTCATTGCCCTTTAATAGCTGTGGCTTTTAGCTCGTCAGTAGCTTCCACGTTTTCCATTGTTTCCCACGAACTCCTTTTACTAGGTCCCTAAACAGTCATAGCTTCATGCAACTGTTTAGGGACCTAGTAAAAACTGTTTAGTCATGACGTTTGCTCCTCATGTTTAGGATGCTTGGGTCGGCTGTTGACCAACGAAAAGAACGGGAATTGAAATGCAAAGCAGGATTTTCGATCAAAAAAGGGTAGCGAGAGAGAAAACGGAAGAAACGAAAACTTTTTTAGGATCAATCGTTAGATTGGTATCACATCGACGGACAGATTATTTTGAGTGCCAATATTGATAAACATAATTATCGACAAGGACTCTTATGGCTGGTAGGTATGGCCACCAACAAGAGTTCGCGTGTAGCGCTCTATCGATAGCCATTCCTCCTCTAAGTCATGGGTCCGCTAGAGCCGTCATCATGCCGATCGACAGGACTTAGGTTAATTTTGGTGGAAACAAAACTATAGGAGGACATGTACATGCATCCAACTCGCAGATTTTGCTGGTACGATGATTACTGAATCACAACATTAATATTGTTTTGTAAATTCTTTTCATTCGAATCACAAACGGAATCCGGAAATGACGATCTCTCGAAAGCACGAGGACCCAGAATGATTAAAATTAATTTGTATGGAAGTTCGTCTTAAACAAGGGACGGAGTGGTGCGCAGACCACTTGCTACAAATTTGGATTCAATATAAAATGGACAGAATTACAAACAAACAAAAAAAAATCTTAAATATATTAAAATCGCGTTAATATAGTCCTAAATCTTTTTTACCAAATGAGTTTCGAAATCTTCTGCATTATGTCAATTCAGTCCATCCGCTCAATTTTAACTGAAAATCGCTGACGTGGCGCAACCGATACCGACGTGGTGCTGATGGCGCTGAAGTAGATGGTTTTTAAAAATTTATTTTTATTTCATTTTTCCTCTTTCTTTTCTTTCCTTCTTCCTCGAGTTTGGTGGCCAAGTCCGGCGAGGTCGCCTCTAGCTAACGATCGGTTGGCGGAAGAAGGAAGAAATAAAAAAAAGAAAGAAAAGGAAAAAAATGAAAACAAAAATGAAAAGCTAAATAAAAATTTAAAAAATATCAAAATATTATTAGAGTTGTTTACGTCAACGCCAAATGCGCCATGTCAGCGATTTTCGATCAAAATTAATCTGATGAATTGAAATGGCACAAATACAAGGCGGACTCAATTAGTTAAAAAAAAGGGATTTGTGACTGAATGACGCAATTGCAATAATTTAGGACTTTTTTGTATGATTTTTTGATACAAAAATAACTAGTCATTGTACTAATTCCTGAGCAACACACAAATATGTCGTTGAACTTTTCATTGACATCTCGTCGACTAACAAAGTTGACCAGGAAGTAGGGTGCTTCATTAGTTTACACAAATGCAACAAAGACATTTATGATTCCTTCCTGATTGTTCCATGATCACGACAACTTGTCGTTTTACTCCTCGATAAGATGCCCATGCCGCAAGAATGCAAGTCATGGAAAACAAAAATCATATGCCAGTAACAGCTCAATAGACCCTTGCCTACGAACAAATCGCCACTCAAGAGGAATACTCCGAGTAAAAGGAGGTGACTATTTGAGAGGAAAAAGTGTAAAAAAAATTTAAAACTTATGTACATTGGTGCCAATTCAATCCTAAAACTTTTACGTTGGTGTCAATTTCGTAATAAACCTTTTTATTTGATTGCCAATTCAGTTAAAAAATTTTTGCATTTGTGCCATTCAGTTCTATAACCTTTTGTATAATGCCAATTGAGTCAATCTGGCCAATTTATGCTGGAAAATCACTGATGTGACGTAGATTGTCACCTACATGCAAACCGCGCGTGGATATTTTAAATACTTTTAATTTGAGTTTTATTTTTTCTGTCGTTTCTTTCTCTCAATTTTTTTTTGTGTGAACGCGGGGTCAGCGGAGGAGGAAAAAAATATTAAAAAGTATTAAAAATATTTTCAAATGATTATAATACCGCGTACAACATATTTAATAAAAATGTCACTCAATGCCAGCCAGCCACGTGGCTTTTACAATCGACGTTCACGTCAGCAGTTTCCGACAAAATTGGCATGATTGACTAATTGACACAAAAGCAAAAGTTAGGTCGAATTGGCCACCCAATCTTCCAGAATAGGTCTGAGACCTTTTTCACCGCTTCTCCCATCTTTGAGAGTAAAACTTTGTGACACTGATTTTTGACCAATTTATTTTAAAAAAATTCTTCTAGAAAATCCCTAAAAATTCAGAAAATTGAAAAAATCAACTTTGGGGACCTGGCATGGCTAGAGAACCAATTTTGAGCCAAAAAATGATTTTTCCATATTTTATCCATTTTTCTTTATTGTATTTTCAAAAATTCATAACCAATTAATATAAACTGAGAACAATTGCAAAACCCCCTTTGGGGACCCTGCGGCCAAGCCTCGGGACACCAATGTTTGAACAAAAAATAATTTTCCTTATTTTTTCATTTTAATATTTCAGAAAATTAGGAAATAATAAAAAAAATAATACAAAAACATTTCAATCAGAAAATTACCAAAAAAAGTCAATATTCTTTAATTTAATTTTTTCTCTTCACTTGGGAGAATAAATTTGAAAAGTAAGTCTGGAATCTAGGGTTCTTTGTTAATGTTTTATTGTTATAGTATATTAAATAATTCTAGAAATGTTATTTTAGATTTTTAATTTTAATTTCTACCATTTTAGAGTCTTGTTCATCATCCTCTATTTTCAAAATAAATCGAGTCCAAAAAGCCCTCAGAATGTCCAATTTCGCCTAAAAGGACCAAAATGCATTTTCTGATTTTCAAATTAAGTCCCTTAAAATCACTAACAACTGAATGAAGATTTTCCAGGGGGACTGAATTGAAAATTAGGGCCGGGGGGGGGGTGGGGGGGGGGGAAAAAAAAAAAACGGTCCCCATAGATTTTGATACTTCTGACCCAAATTGGTGGCACTAGTTTTGCAAAAACAGGACCATAAGACTTTGGTTTGCAGAATGGGTTTTCGGGTCAACATTAAAACTTGGGCTTTATGCCAATTTCTGAAGAATTTAGGGGTGGGAAAACATCATTTTCAAGTAGATTCAATGCCCTGCGTCCAATTTTGGTATCAATTTCGGTGAAAAATGGGCAAATTTGGGGTCAATATGGGTGTGGTTTTTACCAAACCGGGTTGACCGGGTCGGATCGAACCCGACCGGTGGACCGCACTGTTCATAATTCCTCACCCAGAGGATCCCTAGCGCGCGCGTCAATTTCGAAAAGGGAGGAATTCTGTTGTGAACAAGGTGATCTGCAAAGATCTCGGGGAAGATTTCGGGTTTGCTTTGGGGGTCGGTAGACACAAATTTCGGCATATAAAGAGAGAGAGGGAGCCACAGAGGACGAGGGACGCCATTTTGACGGGGGTGAAGCAGACGC
>JAGVVM010004445.1:0-10611 GCA_019149425.1 Psidium friedrichsthalianum
TATAAAAGGGGTATTTTAGCTACCTTAAAGGCGAGTGTGCAGACATTTTTAGGGGCATTGTGTGAGTTGTCATATGACAGTTGTGTGAATTGTGGGGCGGGTAAAGGATGAGCGCATTGGCGGAATACGTAGCTACGGAGATGGCCTGAGATGTCCGTATATATGACACGGGTTTTAGTCCAGTGCCCTGCTACAGTTTACGAGCGGCGAGGGTGATCTAGAGGCGATAAGTGTGCCAACCTTCTGGCGTGGCCCACACGGAAGGGGGGCGTGGTGTTAGGCAGTGAGGGACCGGATGTATGCTTCACAACGGGGGGGAAGGTGGGCGAGGGGGGGGGGGCCAGCTGGGTCGAACTCTTATATGACGCGGTGTCAAACTGGCTGTTAAGTTCGAATCTCATGTGGCTTATGCACGCAATATTGTGATTTGGCGATTGATTATCATGGATTGCACTCTTTTTTGTTTTAATAACTTGTACCATATTGTGGCGAACCATTCATTGAATGTTTTATTATAGTTTTGGGTTTATGTTTTTCGATTAGACCTAAGCTGTCTCTTTATGTAAATATGCCATTTATGGGGAGTTTTTCTTTGGGATTGCCTTGATTTGATCCTTACGATTTAAATTGACTCTGTGGTTTGTTGCCTGAATGAGGACGTGGAGTTGGTTCTCGAGGGTGTTTTGGCATTCTGAAAAGGGATATTTAAAGGTTAGTTTGCTGAGATGTTGTTCTCATAGGTGATTACGCCTTATTTTTCAGACCTCGTCCTAGCAAGTGATGTAAACAGGGTAAAGACACTACGGAATCCCGAAGGAAATTAATCAGAGACTATCTCCCGACACGATAATAGGACGGATGATGATGATTAAGGTTGGGCGAAGCTCTTGGTAGAACTTTGTATGGTTTTGCTCGCCATTGGAATTGAGAAACTTGCCGACCTAAAGTCCCTTTATTGTAAAAGTCGAGCATGGGTTGTCCATGACGTGAATGAAAAAACTTTAAATTTGTATATGACTCATCCCTGCATTGGTATGAGAAGAGCAAGTTATATACAGAGTTTTGGGTTATGCACAGCTAATTGGTCACGTCTCTCTCTCATACCCTTTTATATGTATAGCAGTGGCGGAGCGCACTTTCGTTATTATAAGGAACTCTGAGATCATTTGGTTAACGACGAGTTTTCCTGGGCCTTCGTTATGTCGACCATTCGACCATACAGGTACGACAGGGATGTCACGTGGCTCGCGGGTTCGAGGCGTGACAGCCTTTGTCCTTGGCTTTCAATGGTCCTTTCCTCTACCTCTTTCTCCTTTCGTTTGGATGGAAGGGATGGTTCAGCAGTTTCAGCTTCGGTAGGAGCAGCGATTGCGGAGACAGGAGCAAGAATAGAAGCAGGACAAGAGTAGGGGCACAACAAGTATGCCCTTTTGTTGTAGAAACTATTGAAAAAAATATGTATGGTATTTTGATGATTACAAAAACGTCTCTAGGTATAATGTTTATCATGATGAGTACATATGGTGAATTTAGTTACCATTATCAATTATCCTACGCTGTCAGCAAAGACAAGAAACTATGCTATGACAAATGTGTGCACAAGTGCCAAGAGGTATATCATGACAGCTTGGAATGGCCAATCAATATGGTGTTCTTGGATGTCTTTGGTACTAATGAAAGGTGGTAAAGATCATTGTGGCTTTCTCAACAATAACATCATTAGAGATTGTCAGCCAAATTACTCGCAAGTAGCACTGGTGATAATGCGAGTACTTGTTGGTTCACAGTAACAAGAATGGCATAAAAATGGTGTGATAGTCGTTGACCAATATGACTGTTGATATTTCATAATAGAGCCGTTTAATGCTCTGGTTTCCATAAACAAACCTGCAAAAGGACTATTGAAGATGACATTATGTGCACTACGGATGAGTAGTGTTTGGTCCAGGATCATTCTTTATACATGATAGGAGCTATACTATTTGATCTTCTGACAAAGACAGAAGATGTACTACTTGATGTCCTGACCTGAGATGTATCTTTTGTCTCCAACTAGTACCAATACGTTTTTGTCTTTAGCATGGATCAGTACTATTTGGTCTCCCCTGTGGATAAGGATGTCCAATGTGTCTAATGTCCAATTGTATGTTCTTAGTGGCCAACTACTCCTCTTTGAAGACCTCCAACAGCTAGTGTGAAGGGTAAAGGCCTATCTAAAGAGAAGGAAGGCCAAAGAGTAAATGAGGGTTGCGAAGAGAGAAGTGAACCCACAGGTGAACATACTATATACTTAGAATCTTACGTACACTCTCAAGTTTCTGTGCAACTAGCATCACTGCTCATTCTCTGTGTTTGTGTGTGTTCACTGTAATAACATGTGTATTCATATAAGTGTAAGAGCAGTGCTCATGTCCTAATAGTGTGATCTATCATGATACAGGTGCAACACTTGCCAGTTGTAATCTCCAGGTTCATTGCACATTACCATCTTCATTGATGATTATTTGTTATTCCGCAAAACATTTTGAAACATTGCCACTCAACCTATTCAACCCCTCCCCCTTCTAGGTTGCTCATTAGCACCAATAGAAACTCGGCAAATAGAATTGTGAAACCTTCCATTGTCATTGGTGGTGGAGCTTCTCAGATTGAGCAGAATGTGGTTGAGAGAATTGTTACGGAGTCTTTTGAAATTGTTCTCACACAACAACTGCAGAATCGACGGCTTTAACTATTTCCTAGATGCTTTGAGTTGATTCCAGCGGAACAACATCTCTTGATATTTGTTTTGATGGTTGAAGTCTCAATTCTTGTGTCTTTGTAGATGAAGTTCTCCCTTTAGTGTTGGAAGGCTACGTGGTATTGGCAATGGTCGATCCTCCAAGTTCTTTGATTTGTGGTGATGGAGGAATGCTTTGGCTAGCTGTTTCTTTGGTCGACTTTTTAGCTAAGAAATACCGATAATGTCCGGGACCTTCGTGCTGTGCCCGACACTCTGACATTCTTCAACACTATCTGATATGTGACCGACACATGGTCAGCGCTTCAAACATGACAGTGATATACAAGTTCATCATCCCGACATGCCATTTTAACACACATGGGGTTAATTTTAAGCATTTTCAATAAATTATAGGGTCAAAATGTAAATTTATAAAAATATATATACTTCATTTATATATCCAGCCACTCCAAAATTCATATACCCAGTTAGCAAAAAAACACCTAATCATGAATTCCTGACAGAATAAGAAGAAAAAATTCATCACTAATATTTTTATATATACGTGATAAATCATTTAAAATATAACATGTCAAAATTTTAAATTTTTTTAGATATGACTTGTCAGGGTGTTCTGTTGTGTTGTGTCAAATCGCACGTTACGTGTTGGTGTTGGTGCTACTTAACTTTTTAGAAAGATTGGTGAGATCAATTTTAGAGAGACTTTTAGGAGAACAAGAGAGGACAGTGGCGCTATGCCTGAATTTACGCGTGCCGATCATTTTGCAAGTGCTGCGAGAGGATGAATGTTTGAATTTGGAAGAGAATTAACAAACATAGAGGAATAAAGAGGCGAATAGTTGTGAATATATGCTCCTTATAAATAGGAGGAGCTAGGTTCAAGGAGAGAGAGAAGCCAATTTAAAAAAAAAAGAATTAGTATTGATAATGACGATATTATTATTAAATTATCACAGAATAACTTGTAGTAAATTCCAACAAGTATCGTCAGAATATAAACTAATAGGACAGAGAAAGTGACTGTAATTGTAACTTTTTGAAATATGGTAGAGTAACTAGTAGAATGTTGTCTTTCATGGTTTATGAATTTTGGCCCAATGTGTGACATTCTGAAATTCGACCATTTTTGAAATTTTAATATAGAATGGTTATTTCATAGAGGCGCTATAAATGAATCTCACTCGAAACTGATCATTTCGGGATAACTAACCGAAAGGGAAAGCCTAGTTAGGAATATAAGCACATGGACCAAATGGTCGATACGCGTGACTCCTAAAAGCCACCCGTTAGTTTGAGAATTTATTTAAAGTTGTCATCTTATGAATGAAACCGCGAATTGAGTTCCGAAATAGGACAATCGACTCTCATAAGTGTCACAGTTGTGAATTTGACATTACCTAGGAAGGCGTGAAATGGGCAGATTGGTGACTTCTGTTGAATCTAGCAATATCACCTAGAGGGGGGTGAATAGGTGATTTAAAATAATTTTGATGATAAGATGCGGAATTAAAAGTCAAATCAAAATGTATGCAGAATCTGAGTCTGAACAAGTGTATTTAGTGATTCTGATCGTGAACAATTTATGAATCTGAATGCAAATATGCAACTTCTGAGCATGCAGATTCTGAATGCTAACGCTGGCGTGCAAAACACAAAGATCAGAGTTATCAGATAGAGAAACTTGCACACAACAGTTATAGTGGTTCGGCTTATATCAAGCCTACGTCCACTCTCCCACGCTGACAACCGATAGGCTGATTTCCACTATGTATAAATGAGGATTACAAGAATTTGTATGCTTCTCACACGAAGAACAGAATAGCCTCTCAACACATGTAAGTGGTGTCTCTCGTGTACAAGAGAATAGTCGTAAGTATGAATCGCTCAAAGCTTTGGAATTTTCAGTTCGTTTCACTGCACAATCGTCTTCGTTGATCCTCTTTTATACTCCTCTAACCTTGAACTAGCCGTTGGTCAAGGTGTCCCAAGGATCGCTCCTCAATCATTGATTAATCGTCATCAATTTTGATTGACGGAGACTGTATCAGAGAAGATCTTCTAGCCGTTGTAGCAGAGTTTGAACGCTTCAGAGTCAGTCGCCCATATAACTGAGACTTCAGCTTTCCATAAGTAGAGTCAATCCAATCTTCAATATTCTTTGTATATGGAAGGTGTCATCCAACTGTAGATATTCTCCTGATTTGATGGGACAAGAATCCGGTCAATCAAATCACACAAACTTCCATAAATATCCTAGCCATCTCGGAAACCTGCCATACGTGGGTCTTCAGAGTCTCTTATAAGACTGAGTCTGAAATTGTGTCTGAACATATTTCAGAATCAGTTTACAACTGAAGTTCCTCTGATTCACTTCAGAGTTAAGTAGCGATTTTTGCTTCTGGAGGATCCTTGCTGACGAGTCACAAAAATTTTCTAGCCCATAAGTATTCAGATGCAGCTTCCTTGAAGTCTTTAAACGGAACTCTTCTTCATCTGAAGGCTTCAGAGACAACGCTCTTCCTTCTGACATATTCAGAGGCAGTTCCTCTTTTATCTGAACACTTTTACTTCTACAGACTTAGAAGTAGATATATGACATCTCTTTCTTGAATCTGAACCTCAGATCTGGATCCATATGAGCTTCTTTTTACAAACTCATCTCTGCAAAAGCAATTTCAATATATTAACTTAACTCAAAATGGAAAAGGAAAGTTTTGTCAGAGTCAAAACATTCAGAGAGACAAACTTCCTCAACAATCTCCCCCTTTTTGATGATGACAAAACTTCCTCAATATAAGCATCATTAAATGGGTGTTGTTACGAAAAATGAGATAATGTGAAAAACAGTATGGTTCTTTTCATTTGTTTTAAAAGACGAAATGAATCGGTTTGCTTGGTTTGCGTATGTCTTTACGCACGAAACAGATGCATAATCTTCTTTGTCCATCTGCACAATATTCAGATACAAAAGTCCTTCTGTTCACCATCCTGTTGTTCACCATACCATCCTGTTGTTCACCCTGCAAATAAACTTCTCCCCCTTTTTGTCATCAACAAAAAGATAAATAATTAAGCATGACGAAGAATAACAAGGATAACTATAACGAATTTTATACATATTCAAACCAAAAGACAGAAACGATCAGTTTTAAAAACAAAAGTTTAAACAGACGGAGATGGGTTTTGGTTAGAAGAAGATGGAATATCAGTCTGCTTTTTGTCTGTCTTCTTGGAGGATTCTGCAGGTTTTTCCCATGTACCAAAGAGAATCTCGTAATCCTTGAAAGGTTCGATTGGTGGTGCAACCTTACTGCTCCTTTCATCTCGGACCAATGTGTAAGAAGTGAGTCATGCTATTTCAGCACAGAAAAGGCGACAGTACTTGTCAAGCATTGCTTCAAATCTGTTCATCCTCTTCTCAACCTTCTGTTCCAACAGATCCATCCTCTGAATCATTTCAGCCTTGAAGTGATCAACTTCCTTCTGAATCTTCTCATGAGAAGATTTTGTTTCCAGCAGCTCCTTGAAAATGGCATCTAAGTTAGCAGCTGGATGGAGTGTACTTGCAGAAGATGGCTGATTCTGAGCTTCTGGCTGGGTTGTTTCTTTGATCAGGGCAAAGATCTTCTCAAGACTAACCTCCCCCTGAATTTTAGAAGGGGTTTTGTCTGAAGTCTCCTGTGCCTTGTCTGATGAAACAAAGGTCTTCATCTGAACTTCTTCTTCAGCAGATCTGACCTCCTGAACAACAATCTGAATTTCTTCAGGGTGCGAAACATTTTCTTCGTCCTGTTGTTCGACCAGATGATCATCCTTTTTCTGAATTGGAGACAAGCCTGCACTTGAATCAACAACTGCTTCTTTTATCAAGACAGTGTCTGCTTCAGCTGCTGTCTTGGCTTCTTCTTCTTCCTTTTCTCCCAGTTGTTCTTCTGCTTCTTTCATCTGAACAGTGGCTGCTTCAGATGCTAGCTTGACTATTTCTTGCATCATAACAGAGTCTGCTTCTGATGCTACCTGGTCAGCTTGTTCTTCCTTCTTTTCCAGACATTCTTCTTGATTATGAGTCTCAGGTAGGCCCTGATCTATAAGAACCTCCTGCTCATCAGCATGCTCTTGTCCATCCTTGCTTTGGTCATCGTCCTTGACCTCCTCTTCCACCTTCTCACCTTTCTTGGGTGAAGCAGTTGGAGTTCTCTCATCATCCTCAGATGGGACTTTCTGTTCTTCCATTTGCTCCTGCTCTTTCTCCTTCTCTGTCTCTTCCTCTGTCTCTTTCTCTTCTTCTTCCTGTTCTGCATCCTCTGTTTCCTTCTCTTCTACTCCTTCTCCTTCTTCTATTTCTTCATCCTCTTCCATCGACATCACTTCATATTCTTCAGAAGAAGATTCACTCTGGACAGTGACTTCTTTTCCCTTCTTGACCATGGTCTTTCTTCTCTTTGCCGACCTTTCAACCTGTTCAGACTCCAACTCAACCAGAACTTTTTCTTTGTTCTTGTTATACCACTCTCCATCCACTTTGTTTAAAACCCATTTTCTGTATCATATTCTCACCTACAGTGAGTATCTTGCTGCTCTCTTGAGTTAGTTCTTTAAAGGGTGGAATCTTGTGGTGGTTGAGGATCATCTGAACCAGTCCTGCATAGGGCAACTGCCCTTTTTGCTTATGCACTGTTCTGTACATATGCAGGATGACAGTGTGTGCAAGAGAAAAATCATACCCTGTAACCAGTGCCCACATCAATTTGGCCTCATACTTGCTGATGTCAGTTCTGGAAGTTGCTTTTGGCCTCAAAGATTCAATGACGATCTTGTGCATGATGAGGTGCTTCAAAGGGAAGTCATTGTAGGCAATGTGTGCCTTTGAGTCTCGGCTGTAGTGCTCCTTCCCTGTCAAGTAGGCATATGCTTCCTCTGGCTTAATGTCAATGGGCTTGAAAGCCCTCTTCCTTACTCCCATCAGTTTTGCCAACTCATGCACATTCAGATGATATGCTTCATCTCCAATGTTGTAGGAGATGGACTCAAAATCAGTGAAGGAAATTGTTGAGTAGAAGTATGCAACAAAGTCAGGAAAAATTGGAGTCCTTGTTGAAAGAAAATTTTCCAGCTTCATCTCAGTCAAATGTTTCTTTATGGGGATTCCAGCAGCATCAAAGTAGTTCAAATCAAACACTCTGTGGGGCATAACACCTCTTTCCTTCAATGCCTCAAACTTTTCGACATGCTTTTGAGACACAAACAAGAAATTATCAAAATTCTTCTCTCTGGTCCTTCGAAACAAATTCCTTTTGAAATTTCTGAAAACAACGTCATCATCCTCATCAATCTTGCTTTTTGTCTCATCATCATTCACTTCCACAACAGGTTCTCGGATAGTCACTCCCCTTGATGGGGTCCTCTTAGGTTTTGGTAAACCAGGAACCACGGCTTTTTCTTTCCCTTTCTTTGTCTTTGGTGGACCAGAGACAGCAATGGAGTTACAACACGAAGAGGCATATTCATAAACATCAAAAAGTCCTTTTCGCTTGAAAACTTGTGAATATTCAGCAATTTCTTTACCATCTCATCACTTTGACCCTGTTTTTTAAAAGCATCGTGCAGGGGCTTGACAGAATGAGCGAGAGCCACTCTCTCGTCAAACACTTCAGTCATCTTAACCTCTACAGCGCTCGAAATCGTACCTTTGGCTGGAGAGCTTTCCCGTGATCTCGTTCCTTGAGATATTCTCGAGGATTTCCTCGTTGCCTTTTCACTCGGAGTACTAGCTTTCTTGGACGAGGAGGACGATTTTGGAGACATTGTGGAAAAGATTGGATTTTATGAGAATCGAGGGAGGAATGTTGGGAGAAAAAAATCTGATTCTTTTGAATACCATAGTCCGAGAGTTAGATAAGTGCCAATATATTTTATAATCCTTTTGACTGCTGAATGATGAGATTCCTTTGGATTTGATTGAAATCTTGCACAGAGGCAGACACTGAACAGAATATCAGGTCTTGACGCTGAAAGATAAAGAAGTGAACCAATCATACTTCGATATAGCTTCTGATCAACTTCTTTTCCTTGTTCATCTTTGTCAAGCTTCGAAGAATGTGACATTGGAGTGTCAGTCTTCTTGCAGTTCTCCAAACCAAATTTTCTGACTATTTCAAGGACATATTTTTCTTGATGAATAAATATCCCTTCTTTGGTTTGTTGAATCTGAAGTCCAAGAAAGAATCTTAGTTCTCCCATCATGCTCATTTCAAACTCATCCTGCATAACTTTTGAAAAATTTTGCAGAGAGTTTCGTTAGAAGAACCGAATATAATATCATCTACATAAATCTGAACAAGAAGGATATCTTTATCATGCCTCTGAATGAACAGAGTAGTGTCAACACTACCTTTAACAAACTTCTTTTCAGAGAGAAAGCTACTTAACCTTTCATACCAAGCACGGGGTGCTTGCTTGAGACCATATAGAGCTTTCTTTAGAGCATAAACACGATCTTTACCTTTTGGTTCCTCGAATCCAGGTGGTTGTTCAACATATACCTCTTCTTTAATATATCCATTCAGGAATGCACTTTTTACGTCCATCTGAAAGAGTTTGAAATTATTGTGACAAGCAAAAGCAAGAAGTAATCTTATAGCTTCTAACCTGGCAACCGGTGCGTAGGTTTCATCATAATCTATCCCTTCTTCTTGAGAGTATCCTTTTGCTACTAATCTTGCTTTATTTCTGACAATTTTACCTTTGTCGTCCAGCTTGTTTCTGAACACCCACTTTGTTCCTATGACAGGATGATTTTTGGGTCTTGAAACTAATTCCCATACATTGAACTGATGAAGTTCTTCTTGCATTGCATTGATCCAATTTTCATCTGCTAGAGCTTCTTCGATTCCTTTTGGTTCAATCTCAGATACTAGTGCTCTATTGCTCATAGCTTCCTTAAATTTGGATCTGGTTCTGATCCCTTCATTTGGATTTCCCATTATTAATTCTTTGGGATGGCTAGATTTGTGTTTCGAATTTCTACTGAATCCTTCATCTTGATCATCGTTGGAAACTTTGGATTCTGACTGAATTTCTGATGATTCATCTGTTCCTTGATGATTGTTTTCTTGGTTCTGAACTTCTTCAGATGCATGATTAGCTTTAGATTCACCAGTTGGTTCTGAACTCTCAGTAAGTATCACTGTCTAACTTCGTTCAGATTCATCTCTCTGATTCTGAAGAACTTCATTGAACTTGACATTCATGGATTCTTCAACCATCCGTGAATTTTTGTTGTAGATGCGATATGCTTTGCTTGTAGTTGAATATCCGAGAAATATTCCTTCATCTGACTTCTCTTCAAACTTCCTAACACGATCACTTACATTTTTCAATATAAAACATTTACATCCAAATACGCGAAAGTATGCAAGATTTGGCTTCCTTTCTTTGAAAAGTTCATAAGGGGTTTTCTCAATAATGGGTCCTAGAGAAACACGATTTAAGATATAACAGGCTGTTGAAACAGCTTCAGCCCAAAAGTGAGATGCAATTTTGCTTTCGATCAAAAGAGTTCTTGCCATTTCTTGTAAAGAGCGGTTTTTTCTTTCCACTACCCCATTTTGTTGAGGTGTGTAAGGGGAAGAAAAAACATGCTAGATTCCAAAGTCATCACAAAAATCTGAGAAACTTTGGTTTTCAAACTCACCTCCATGATCAGTTTTAATGCTGGAAAGAGCATAGCCTTTTTCATTCTGAACTCTTTTCGAAAACTTTGCAAAAGAGGAGAAGGCTTCACTTTTATGTGCAAGGAATAAAACCCAAGTGAATCTTGAATAGTCATCCACAATAACAAGACAATATTTCTTACCCCCAAGACTTAA
>JAGVVM010004446.1:0-13416 GCA_019149425.1 Psidium friedrichsthalianum
AAAGGTTACAGGTTCTCTCGCCCAATTTTGGGCAAAAAATTGCAGCTTGACTTGGCGTAATGGTTCGTGGCCAAGAAAACATCTCCTGGGCCATTCGGTACATTAGTGGCCACCAATTCTACCAGAGCATAGCCCGGCACTCTTTTGCTGCCTTGTGTCACTTAATTTGGACTGAGCGCAACAACATCATCTTTAGGAATCAGTATCGCACTATCCATGCTCTCAAACAGCATCTTTGCAGGACCCGTCCGAGACAAAGCTCTCACCTTCAAGGATGTTGAAGATAATCCCCGCAATAGGAGGATTCAGACTGCTTGGGGCTGTCCCCTGTCCATTTTCATTAGCGGCTGCCTTTTTTGTTTTGTGCGGTTGTTTAGGCTCTTTTGGCTGCTGCTCTTTGTTGTTGTCTTTGCTGCACCGTAGCTCTTGTTCTTCTTGTCTCGGCTGCTGCCTTGTCGTTTGTAGCCCCGACACCCCTGCACTAGCCTCTACACTCGTGTCGCTTCTAGTGGAGGGTTGTTTTGCTTCGGGTTCTCTTTGTATTCGGATGTTGTGATTAGTCTTTTATAATTCTTACCCTTACCAAAAAAAAAAAACTATAACAAAAAATTACTGAATACATCGCCATATTTATAAGATTCTCTACAGGCTAATTAACCGAACTGGTCTGAGACTCAACAATGATGTATTGAATTAGACTTTAACATTCAAATCATTACAAACATCAGAACTGAAGCTATTGAAGATGACTAATGACAACAGATCGAGAGACTAATGGAAGCGTAGCTTGTGAGATATTATGGAAATTATGCCAACGAGATTGTGATTGTATAAGTTTGGCCAACAAGAGGTTTTGCACGTACGAGATTGGCATTGGCCATTTGTGTCAATGCCAACATGAAGAAAGAAAAGCAGAGGCAATTAAGCCACGATCCTAGACGCTTAGCACAGGCGGTTCGCAAGCATATGGCAAAAGCGGTTGGCATGTGTAGAGAGTTGCGATTGACATGATGCCAAACCAGTTAAAGTTTGACAAAAGTGTGGAGATAACGATTTCCTGGTCACTTGTCATCCTAAATTATAGAAGCGATGGAGATTACACAATATGATATTGCTTCATGTTTAATTGACCTTTTAGATGTGCTCAAAAGCAACTTTTCCAACCTAGGCCCCTAGCTTTTAGGCCTAGCTAGGGGCCGTTTGGATTGGTATCCATGCTCTTAACCCCAATAGAAGAGAAATCAAATGAACCTTTGGGTAATCTAGAAACTGCAAATTTTTTCCTTTTTTTTATTACAATGCATAAAAATATAATATTGAACTTTGGCAAAGTTAAATCATGGCTATCCTATGCCCTTTTTGCATAAAATTTTTATAACACGATGTCAATTCACAACGGCCAGAGACTCATCACACTATAATAATTCACTCTATCAATTTCGAAATTTGAATTTCGAGGTTTGATTTTATAAAATGATCATTTTTGAGATATTCTCGAGAGATTGGACTTTATCCTTTCGATGACAAGAAAACCTGTTTATATATATATATATATATATATACACGCGAGTAATGTATTAATACCAAACATCAATTAAATAAGACGGAAGTCAACATCTCGATAAAAGTTGAAACGTGATAGTATTTATAGTCATCAGGAAAGACGAACGTCTATTCAACGGCCGCAATACAGGTTTAAAGGTCATCCACAGAAACAAAAGCAAAATTGATGTCGCATTCATACGATAAAGAGAGTATATCACGCCCCCACGGGACATCGAACTATTAAAGAAAAAATTTTCCTCCAACTTGACTCAAACTTAGAAGATAATCTTCTTTACCACGCACTTTATTATTACCCTATATGAGGAGTACGTAACTTCGAAATGTTTCTTAAAGTCAGGGAAGAGACGCATTAGACCAGGTTCCTTCATGCCCTCAGTTTCAAGCTAGCTAAAAAAAAAAAAATAATGATTGATACTGTTGAGATTTCTAATATGTGGAAAACAATCTTCTCCATGTCAATTTTGTACAATATCGAGTTCGACCGATCGATTGAAACCCCCGTAAAATTACAAAATAAAAGACCACATTAAGTACATCAAAATACAAACCATATCAATGTCTAAGTTACTTATTAAGCTATAGAATGTGCAGTTAATGCACAAAATATTTCTCTGCCAACACCTTTCAAAATGATTACAATTGTAAACTCACTCAAGATAAATGTGAGTATGTGAAACTCTCTTTAATTTTGGAATTTTAAACTCTTGGTATATCTATCTTTGGCTCCTCGTTCTTCTTATATATTCCTTGGTGTCCAAAACTTCCCATTGGACTATCTTTAAGAGCATCAATCTTCACACTAGCTGTTGACCAATTGGCAAGAAGATTAGAGTAGCCATTGATATCTAATAGTCAGAGATCCCAAGAGATTAGATCGTCCATACAAACAAATCTCGGTTTCGAGAAGTAGAGTACTTCAATTATGGAAAGATCCTTGCCTTTGGGGTGATTGTCAATCA
Source organism: Psidium friedrichsthalianum (assembly GCA_019149425.1). Taxonomy (NCBI): domain Eukaryota; kingdom Viridiplantae; phylum Streptophyta; class Magnoliopsida; order Myrtales; family Myrtaceae; genus Psidium; species Psidium friedrichsthalianum. Next base: position 2,526 of record JAGVVM010004446.1, read on the forward strand.
ATCAAGATATCTCAAATACTTAAAAATATATCAAAGATAATCTAGGAATTGATATACAATCGAGATCTTCTAATGAAGGAATGCACACCAGAGCACAAGCTGTAAAGCTATGAGAATAGATATATCAAATAGATGATCTTTAAGATTTGGTCAAGAATTTCGTCTCAGGTTCAAGAAGAGTTTTGACAACATTAAGCCTTCGCAATGCTCTGATAATATTCAGCGCTTTGCCGATATCCATGTAGTAGCCTTGCTGATATTCACACGGACGGTGCTTTTGACTTCCTAGATAATAACAATTCTTCCTACCAAGAGATATAGACAATCAGCACAAGGTAGATCCTGTGGACGTGTGGCCATAATGCTTCCAAGTCAATATGAAATTCCCGTTCGACTAGATTTGTTCAAGTAGGTCTTATAGTCATATATGGATTCTGTTGGTAGTTTTTTTGTAAGACAAACGAGAGGTGCCTTGTCCCACTTGTCGGTTATCTTATTTGATCAATTGATGAAAGGGCACGATTGTGTATCTGTTCAATTGATTATTATTTTCTAAGGCACTCTTACAACCTTTGAACGGTCGTGTCTATTCAATTAGCAGTTTTAAAACTTTGAAAGTTGCAATTCTTCATGCAAAACTGTTTTCGAAAAATGAAAAGTGTGATTTAATAAACTGTTTTTTGGACATGAAGAGTTGCATGAGAATTAACTATTGTTCAAACACAAAAATATGTGTTCATTTCTTGTTACACATTCAAGTGTTCTATTCATTTTAGATATATTCTTCTTCAATTTTCGTTCTTTCAAAATAAGATAATTACAACCTTCGTTTTCGATTGTTTTCTTGAGAGTTCTTGGATGTCGACACTTGATTTTTTTGGCCAATTTTATTTTTAAAAAATTTTTTCATAAAAATTCATAAAATTGAAAAAATCAACTTTGGAGACCTTGGTCAAGCCTAGGGAACCAATTTTGACCAAAAAAAATAAATTTTCATATTTTCAGCATTTTCCTGCAATTTATTTTCAAAAATTCATAAAAAAATCAAGAAAAAATGAGAAAATTAAAAAAATCAACTTTGAAAGCCTTGGCCAAGTCTGGGAAACCATTTTTGAACAAAAAATAATTTTTCATATTTTTCGCATTTTTTAATATTTTTCCGAAAATAGAAAAATATGCAAAAATTAATAAAAAAATAGCATTTGAGGCCATAAAAATACGAAAAAATAGTCAATATTTTTCTTCTAATTCTCTCTTCATTTTGGCCAAAGAAATTGAAAAAAATAAATCTGGAATTGAGATTTTCTTTATTAATCTCATTTTCAGATTATTTGAAAGAATTATAGAAATTTCATTTCAACCCTGTAATTTTCCATTTTTACATTTTTGGAGTCGTGTCATCCCCCTATATTTCTAGAAATTAAATTCCAGTCCAAGAATTCATGAAATTATCCAATTTCGCTAAAAAGGACCATAATGCAATTTTTGATTTTTCAATTTAGTCCTTAAAAATGATTAACATGCAATTAAAATTTTTCTAGGGACCGAATTGAAAGTCAGGGCATGTCACCCCTTAGTTTTTGGAATTCTGAATCCGTTGGTGGTGTTGGATTTTGCAAAAAAGGCCACCTAAAGCTTGGATTTAGCAAAATGGATACTCGGGTCAAACCCAAAAATTGAGATTTTTCATACAAATACTCAGAAATTTGTGGGAGAAAATGCATTTTTCAATAAGATGCATGTTCCTAAGCTTGATTTTGACATCAATTTCGAATAATCTTGGCAAGATTAAGGCTAATTTGAGATTTTTAGCCCAATCGAGTCAACCGGGTCGGATTGACCCAACCCAGTCAACCCGTTGACTGGAAAATCACCATAACCAATTCTTGTTCTGTTCTTCCCCTCGCGCGAATCTTTTTCCAAAAATTTGTTGGTTCTGTTGGCTGAACAACAGAATTTGTGAGTGGTATAAGAAGAGGAGATTCTCGTTGAGTAGGAGAATTGGGTGACGACACACAGAAATTCAGTGTCGAGAGAGAGAGAGAGAGAGAGAGAGAGAGAGAGAGAGAGAGAGAGAGAGATTCAGAGACAAAGCTCGTCGTCGCCATTGAAGCTCGACAGCTCGAGAGGTCCAAGCTCGGAGTTCCAAAGGTCCTTATCGCGCCGAACGATGTAATCGTTCCCATTGGATTCGTCTTCACTCGGCGAACCCGTAGCAACTTACCATTCTCACTGGAAACCACTGAAATAGGTAACGCCATTGAAGTTCAGCAAAGCTCACCTCTCATGGCGTAATCTTTGTTTGTATCAGAGCTTCATCGACGGCCAGGTAAGTCTTCTCGTGATCCTGCAATGCCTTTTGATGGATTAGGTTAGTACTACAACGCTAGAATGGGTTAGAGCGGGACTTCAACGGAAAATAGTTTCGGCCGGAGAAGACAAATTACTTTAGGCCTGTTCTTTGGTTTGGAAATTGATACAAATGTTGTTGTAGAGATGGTTTAGGCATAGATTGAAATCAGGAAATTGATTGTGAGGTTTTCGTGATGATTTGCATTGATTGCATGTCTTTTTGGTGCGGCTCGTCGGAGAAGACAATGAACAGTGCCATCGACGGCTCTGTTCATCATCTTCTCCGGTGAACGATGACTCGGTCAACTTACGTTGACCGAGTCAATGCTGACGCGGCGCCACGTGTATGCAATGTGGCAATCACGTCAGCTAAGCCGTTATAACCAATTGGGCCTAATAACAAATTCGATCAAATGGCTGGGGATGAGCCACGTGTCTTAATCTTGAAATTTCTAGTGATAAAAGTTGTAGTTTGAATTTCTTAATCATTTTTAGAAATAATAAAAAAGGATGGTGGTGATGCAGCCTTTAGTTCGATCTTAGCCGTAGATTCGGTAGGAGAAAGAAGCGGCTAGATTTAAAGACACGTGGAGAATCTTAGACCGTAGGATTAGAATTTAGGCAGGAAAATAAAAAATAGATAAAAAATTCAGAAAATTTCATAAATTCAAAAATTAAGTCCTAAAACTACGTCGTTTTGAGTCGGGTCTAGGATAATAGGCCTTGGGCCGGGCTTGGCTAGTGGGTCGGGTCTATCTGACCCGATCCATATAACAAAAAGTAATAAACATAACAAAAAAATCATTAAAAAAAGTGTAGAAAAATGAAAATCAAAAGAAAAATCAATACGGTGTCATTTAGGTCTGGGTCAAACCCTAGTGGGTTTTCGGGTCGAGTTTTCAGGTCATGGACTGGGTCAACCCGAACCGGTTCAAAAATAAAAAAAATAAAAAATCCAAAAAAAAAAAAATCCAAAAAAGGAAAATTCATAAAAATAAAAAAAATTATAAAATATAAAATATAAAAATATAATAAAATAAAAAATAATAAAAAATTTTAATTTTTTTAAAAATAATATGATAAAAATATAATAAGAAGAAAATTCTAAAAAATATAAAAAATAAAAAAAAATATAAAAAATTTTCAAAAAAAATCCCAAAATTAAGAAAAGTCTTAGAAAATTCTAAAAATTCCAAAAAAATTTCAGAAAAATTCATAAAAATTCAGAAAAAATGCTCAAAAATTGTGAAAGTAGGGGAAAAACCACATTCAGTTAATTTGACCCATTTTCATATTTTTGACTGAGCCTTGACCGTTTCGTCCTTCTGGTCAATCTGACCCAAACCTTTCCAGACTACCGTGAATTCAATAGACGTCTTTTTTAGGCTTTTAAGCCCCCCTCTAGGCTTGTTGTGACTTGATTGATGTGATTGCTCCCTAAACTGGTCCTTGACTGCGCACTTATTTTGATAATTTATGATTGATAAGATAATCCTATTTGCATGAACCCATTAGATGTTTAGGACTTATCTCACCCAAAGAATTCTGCATGAACCCCCTAAATTAGGAAATCACTCAACTTAGGTATCGAAAGGGCGTCAATAGCAATATTGGCGTAACTAAGTCCCTGAACCTAAAATTTCTGATTTTCGTAGGATCGAGTGATCCTTCCCAATCCCTTGATAGGGTTTCCAGTCATACCCTCTAAAAATGATTGATTTGGACTCCCATTGCATATACACCGATGCACATGTCACCCGACCACACTAAGGTCGATTTCGATTTCAAATTTCGCCGATGCGATTTGGTATGGGCCAAAGAGGGCCTGAGCTAGGTCTCTCGATATCTCAAAATGGGCCTAGCAATCCATTAACCCCCCCTTTGGGAGGGTCGCGACAGACTGGTGACTCCACTGGAGACTTGGTTTGTAAACCTATTAGAGGGCTTGAGTCGATTAAAAAGTTGAGTGTTTCTAACATATTGTTCTGTAGACGCTCTTGAAGGTGAGGTACGTACGCTAACCATCGTGTTAAATATTTTTGCAGATGGAAGAAATAAGGGGTGGAGTGATTGCTGACATTGTTTTCTGCAGGTCAGAGTTTGGGAATGTATGTTTGGGATACAATTATAGAAGCGGTGTTTTGATATAAACTGCTGTACATGTCTTGCATTTTTGACGATTACGACACCTCGAACACACCTACGGTCAAACCCCAACTGCAACCACCTCCTAGGATTACCTTAGATAAGGAAAGGGTGTGAAAGGATATTGTGTTTGATGGCACTTGAGACTCTCGTATCTGTTCCCGCTCATTATTTTGATTGGCGATTTCCAACCCTCTTGGGCGGGTACTCTTGGGGGCGGGGGGAGGGAATTTGCTTTATCTGGATCATGGGAGCCTTGGCCATAGGTTTCATACCAATGCGTTTGATTTTTAGAGTCCAACCCTCACTTGTCTCATGTGCATGTTCGTGGACGGTTGGTATACCTAAAACCAAATACAAAATCTCTCTTCGGGTACGGTTGGTAAGTTTGTTCCTCTCTCGAATTTATTTTCCTATATGTATACATTCAATTGCTCACGACATACGCATGTACATATTTCTTTCCACCGAACATATCATCACACTCTCATGCAAGTGATTAAACTTAATGCCGATTCTAGAAAAGATTGTCGATGTCTCGCGTTGTCGCTTCAGATTTGGAACTATTTCGCCATGAGAAGAAGGTGGTGTGGCCTACCCCCAACACTAGGTTTCACCTCACTCAATTCTTACACGGATGAGAGCTCACTGCAAGAAATATGGGGCCACCTGACGATTGCTACACCAGTTTCCATATATACAATATCCAACTAAAAAAGGATACAGAAAAATTTCTCAAATCCTACCCTAAAACTCAAAGGCAGATCCGCAATCACCGAGCTAGGGAAAGGCGTTGCCGACTAAAAGAGGAATACATCGCCAAGGAGAACAGGCCGATGTCAGCACCCTGGGAGAAGAAAGGGCATCGTCCCACCGTTAGGACTCATCCGAAGCACATAACCTTGAAGAAGAAGCCCAAGGTTGAAGGAAACAATGAAGCACCACCTACAGGTGAGGAATATGTTGAGGTAGGAGCATGGATCATAAGGACCTCAGGGACGAAGCTTTGAAGATCAAGCCTGGAGGGCGTTTCTTTTACAAAATTAGTATCATATTCCATTGGTCTTTACTTTCAATTTTACTTCCAATTTTTAGATATCATGTATAGGTTCCTTTCACCGATGTCCCTACTCTATTCTTTCCCTTAGACGCATGTGTACTAGAAATCTATGTCAGTTGTATGTTTTCTATTTTCATCCCAATCAATGGAATGTGATGTCGGCATTATCTTTAATCACTTGAATAACATTTCTCAATTGCATGTTTCTCCTGAAATCAAATATCAATTAGACCTCTTATTCGATTATATTCAAGTCAAATGAGCGACTCTAATTCCTATTTCACCCAAGTAGCAATATGCAATTGAAGAATTTCATGCATCACTCATAAACATTTGCATTTTGCATTTCTCATTTTTAAAGTAATCCATGCCAATTGATTTTTTTCAAAATGTCATCTCTAGATCTTAGACTCGATGGGAAAAAGAGACATCCAAGTAATCCCTATCCCCAAGGAAGAGCTCTAGGCTTGGTGGAATGGCCTCAACGAAGCAAATCAAGCATTTGTCAAGAAAAAAGCTGAGATTTTTGTTGGATCTAATGCAAGTACAGTGCCAAGTTACTCTTATCTAGGCCTTGGCCCATGTTTGGGACCCCAACACCGTCACCTTTAACATAGAAGGGCTAGAGCTTGCACCAACATTGAAGGAATACAGTGCCGCCATCGGGGTTATTTTTACCAATCCTCGCCTCATACAACCACCGATAGGAATTGAGCCCCAAAGCGCCTTGGCCGAATTTTTGGACACTGGCCTTTCTAAGATTTTACGTATCCTCAAAAGCAATTCGGGTAGGTTTCCTTTATCGTTTCTCATAGAAAGATTCTCTCGCCTTCCCATAGATAAAGGAACCAAGTCTCGTAGGGCGTTTATTTTAACATTCCTTAGTTTCATCTTGTTCCCTATTTCTCCCATTACTTTCGACCTAATAATGTCTGTAATTGCTAGATAAGTCTGCTGCGGGTGGGACTATTCCAACCTTATTCTGGCCGAAACTATAATCTCTCTCAACCGTTTTAAAGCTCGAGGTAAGGGCATCTTCAAGCCTCATCCGAACTCCTTTACATGTGGTTCACCTCTCATATAAAGAACTACCACCTTCGTATGAGTTTTACAGAAATTACCCAATACACTCATCCAATCAAATCCTTCATTCAAAACCAATCCAAAGTCACAAATCATTGCTTTGTTGAATGGAAAAAGTTCCTCGAAATCTTAGAGCCGAAATAGATCCAATGGCTGCTTAGGTAGCCAAGACTTTCCAAGGCACGTCTCACTTGCAACAATGGAGGCCCTGTTCCTTCGCTAGGCATTACCAACGGGGCAACATACTACCCGCTCCGCATCGCAAATAGTTTGGAGTCCTATAGGAGATTCTCCCACCTTAAAGGCCTGGAACCGTTTCGTTCGACCTACCATTAGGCGTTCTCTCAGAAGAGGTCAAAGAGCAGTTCATCACCAAGGTGAAGTACATCCAGGGTAGCCTGAATAATTCTCCACTGCAGGATATCGAATGGCCCGATTCTTTAGAAGGAGAAATGGATATTCACAGAGCTTCACCGGATTATATTCAGTACTTCAAAGTGATCAGACGTAGTTTTGTGAAACCTTATGTACCGGTATACATAGTATCTTACGTACCCGGAGTGGAACCGTATGTACCCAAATGCATTGGATCGCTGCCTTACTACGAAGATGAGGAAATCCATGGCTGGGGGCCCGATCTTCTTGAAGAAGTTGACGAGACTTTATCTTCAAAGCGCCTCAAACTTGGATAGAGAGAAAGTCCCATCGAGTTTAGACTATATCAGCATTTATGTCTAGTCTGAGCGTTCCTAGAGAGCATTTCCTTTGTAATAAGATATATTCGGAAATGATTTATACATATCATGGCATTTTTGTTCGAGTTCTCAAAAACTAGTGGCATGGATTACGCTTCTTTTAATAACATGCTTTCTAGTGGATAATAATGAAAAGAATTCCTTTTGCTAGGCCAAAAGCTCGCATGGCAATCCTTTCCCTCATTGACCACGTGAAAACATGAAATTAACTGGATTAAGTCTCTTCTTACCTGTGTTATTCATCATTCTAATTTTCCTACATTAAAAACAGGTAGTCACCAATCACGAAATCTACAAGAGGCCGTATCAAAACCTATATGAGTACAAGGATGGAGCAAGAAGAGCTGAGCCCAAGGGTCGTTAATCTGGAAGCCCAGATGACCTCTGTAGTCATGACGCTCGCTGAGATGAGGGCCATGATGATGGCCGCTCAAGAGAAGACCGCCCCTGTGCATGATCAGGCAACCCGTCCCTCCTCATCTAACACCTCAGATGAGACGCGAACTCCTGAAGAGGACTAGAATGCGAGAAGCAACTAGAGTGTACCTGCTGAGCTACCACCCAAAGTTGCACCAGTAACACTTAACGCTGATAAAGAGAGAGGGAAACCTGCCGCTAAAACAGAGGAATGAGCAAGAAGGTTGGCAAAAATTGAAGAGTTTCTTAGTAGTCAGGGCTACGAATTGGCCTGTTTCGATAAGATCTCGCCATTTACCAAGATAGAGGTTCTAGCTGGTTATAAGGAACCCGAATTCGTAAGGAAATACGATGAGACAGGCTGTCCCCGACTTCAACTGAGGTATTACTTATGCAAAATGGTGCATTATTCAGACTACGTCCTGTTGCTAATGAATACATTTCAAAAGAGCCTGTCTGGAGCTATACTGACGTGGTTTGTCGAGCTCGACATGGAGGAGTATGACAGTTGGGAGGCGTTGGCAGAAGAATTTCTGCACCAGTACAAATTTAATACGGCTACAACACCGAACATGGGGGACTTGTTGAGAACCCTGAAGGAGAGAAATGAGACAATATGTATCTTCACCCAGAGATGGCGAGCGGTAGCTACCCAGGTTAAACCGGCCATTTCGGAGGAAGAATTGGTCGATATATTTTTGAAGACGCTACCACTTGAATATTTTGAGAAGTTGAACACTTCTGGGTGTCAAACCTTTACACATCTTGTCAAGGTGGCTGAACGCCATGAGTGGGCCCTAAGGGAGAATCGTCTACCAAAGCCGTCGTTTAAACGACCTTATCCAGCTAGAAGGGAGCGAGAAAATGCAGGCGATATCACCTTTGTACCGAACCCACCAAAACCAAGGAAATTTCCAGAATCTACCCCCACTCAAGGTAGTGCGTCAGGACCGGCCCCGAAGAAGTTCAAAGCCAAGAAAAGCGCTGTACCCTCCTTCACACCGTTGCCCCAGCCATTGTCAAAACTGTTGCCTATGCTGCTGGAGGAGTGCTTGGTTACCAAGGAACCCCCAAAGCCGAATCCACTAAGATTCCTTGGGTTTAACGAGACCCAATCTTGCGCCTATCACATGGGTGAGAAAAGACATAACGCAGATAATTGTCTCACACTCAAGTATAATGTGCAGGCGTTGATAGACGGAGGGGTGATAGAATTTGATAAAACAGAATCAAATGTACAGTGGAATCCCTTGCCAGATCATGAAAGAGTAAACGCTATATAGGATGAAAGTGATGTCGATAAGCTGGAATTTATGGCCGACATGAGTAGGTTGCAGGAAGTGTTAGAGTTGGTTGCTACGTACCCCGCCGAGAGGGAAGCCTCAAGAGAGGAAAAAATGGAATGCCTAGCAAAATTGGTTGCCATGGGTATTCTGGATCAGTCTAGCGGCTCCATGGCAAACGGTATTCGTTCGATGATTGACATGTCTCTTGTCGAATTCAGGATAGAAACTGATCAAGGAAGCTTATGGGAGACCCCATGTGGATGCACGCAGAGCGACGAAGCATCACGGAAGAGCCCGAGGAAGAGATGGACGACGAAGAGATGCGTCGTAAAAGGGCACACTAGGCAGACAAAAGGTTCCTACAGGAAGCCCTAAAAAGGGGAGACATCGTGGATACTTTGGGCCAGGACAGCGGAGGTTACAACTACCGCATGCTTTACTCCGTCCCACCAAACTTCTTCATCAGAACTGAAGAAATAGTCCCTGACGGTTAGGGCGGAATGGATGATCTTGTTAATGAGGAAGAATTGGTGGGCGTGATTAACGAAGCAACCTTGAGTCATGTTAACCCCGTGAGGGAGGAGTATAACCTAGAAACTCATGAGTGACTTGACAACCTGAAAAGAAGCATGGACTATATGGTCTCTGCGATAAGTGAACTGTTGAGGAAAGCGGCAAATACTCATGTGCCGCTCATAGAAGAGAAAAGTATCAGATGTTGAAATTGAGGAGAACCATTGAGTGGCAAAACCGAAGACTAGCTGATTTAGAGAGGCAGTCCAAAGACCTGGCAAATATGGTGTCAGAGCTGAAGGTAATTATCGTCCGAGGAGAAAAGCAGTATCGACCCGACCAGTTGATAATATTCCCACGGAAGTTTGGAGGTAAAGATTGCCCTCTAGATCACGTTTCCTACTATCTCCGTAGGACGGTTGGCCATCATAAGGATGATCAGGTCCTTATTAATAACTTCGAATGCTGCCTGATGGGCCCAGCCTTATATTGGTATCGTTCGATTGATTTGGATTGGATTCTAAACTGGAAAGATCTCGAAGAATAGTTGTTACGACGATTTGAAGCCAACATAAAATTCACAATCACCATGGATGACTTCGCCCGCATTACCATGGAGGAGGGCGAGGGATTCAAAGTGTTCGCGTACAGGTGGAAGCTACAGGCCAAGCAAATCTTGCCTCCACTGATTGAGAAGGAAGCGGTACAGCTTTTTGTACAAGCTCTTCCCCAAAAATACTTCGAACGCATGCATGCATATGGGTTCCAGTTATTCAAACACATGGTGAGTATTAGGGTGAGACATGAAAGTATCCTCCGAAGAAACGAGCCCGGATATGAGAAAGACCCGGATTAGGCCAGCACGTCTAGAGAAGTAGTGCAGACCAGAGATCGCCAAATGTGGAACGACTTTTTGCCATCTACAGAGCCAATAGTAACGTCGCCTGATGGGTGGTATGACGGCTATGATTCTGAATACATCGGCGAGGATGAGATGATTGCAGTAGTAGGGTCGAAAGTCCCCTTTGTAATCAAGCTGGATGAGGTAGATAAATGGAAAAATGCTAAGAGTAGTTCCCTTGATCGCACGGTGATTACCCTTGTAGAGCTTGAACTGGAGGGTACGAAGGTGAAACAGAACGAAAAACCCGAGACAGTATTGATAAAGATCCCTCCGCTAATGAATTACAATCCCAAATCTGTTCCTTGGGATTACAGTACGGGCAAGATTGACGCTGTCATGAGATCTGGTAGGTGCTACGCATCAAGAGAAGGTGAAC
>JAGVVM010004447.1:0-30244 GCA_019149425.1 Psidium friedrichsthalianum
TTTCCACTGAAACAGGTTGAGGATTGGAGGTAATGCACAAGTTGATGTGTCATACCTCTGTTTTCACTTTAAATAGAGACCCAAGTAAATGTGCGCATGACACTAATGCAAGCATTATGTCAAACAAATCTTGGTGGCTTTTGCTTGTATATAGCTTCATTGGATCTTATCAATAAGAAAACCTTTGTAAAGGGAGTGCCACGGGTCGAAAAAGGGGAAAAAAAAAGGGGGGGTTAAAAGAATAGAGCGGGGTAAAAAAAAAAAAAAACGGGAAAATGATGGGGCACACAGATAAAGTGGGGCAGCATAAAGAGAAGGGGGGGTGAGGTAAGGAGCGGGGGGGGGGGGGGACAAAGGAGGGAGGGGGGGGGATTTTCACTCGGGCCTCATTCCACAAAAGGATGGGGGGCAACGGTTGTTTTTTTTTTGTTTTTTTAACCAAACACTTATGACCCTCCTGTGGGTTTTGAGGTGGAGCAGAATTGGCACAGGTTTGGACGACCGCTTGTCGGGTCAATGTGGGTCATCATCATTAACTTGACAAGGGTCCTGAGTAGTCTTGCAATTAGTATGAGACCAAAGCCAAGCATGAGGAGGAGTCAATTGCGCGAACTGTAATGGGGGTATGCTTAGTTAAAAGGCTTTATCAAAGAGACTCATGAAGAGTCTTTGGCTTGAATGGAAAGATCTCATCAGTTGCATTGGGTTATACAAGTCCAGGACCCTTGTGACAATGAGATAAATAAGTTGTTGTGTTGCTGCGACGACCGTTCTCCAAGAGCAACTCCATACACATGTGAAATCTTAAATGTTGCACTCAAGCGCGGCCGATGGCCTGAAGAGACTTTTGGGGGAAGGGTTGTACTGTAGGTTTTTGAGTAAGTGTTGAAATGAACGGCTCTATTTAGCAAATGGGAGTGTATCATGAGGAAATTGGTGATCACCCATATCGTTTAAGACGGTTTTCCCTATCGGATTTCTTACTTTGGCAATTTTATATCCAGCGTCCTTTTTGAGGATTTTGCCCCAAAATGTTTTCCTTGTGAGAAGCACATTTATTTTGCCGAGAACTTTCCTCCTCTCTCCTCAATCCATTTTTTTTTTTGAGATTTTTGTTTAAGAGAGATTTTTTTATTTCTTATCTCTTTTTTTTTTTCCTTTGAGAGAAATCTTTTGAAAGGGAGATTTTTGTTTCTTATCCTTTTTTTTTAAGAGAGAACAAACCCCTACTGCTTGATGGATATTTCTTGTGTACTTTTTTGAAGGATTTTTTCTTTCCTGGAGTTCTCGCTGCTCTGAATCTTTCAAATCTTCACCTTTTTTTTTTGTTTGCAATTTTTCCCATCCCACCACCTTTCAACCATGGGATGATCACCAAGTGGGTTTTTAAGAACTGAATCTTTTGCTCAAATTGGGTATTTGAGAGATATAGTGTGTAGGGGGCAGAAAGAAATGCTTCTTCTTCATGTCTAAGGCACTTGAACTAACCCAGAACTCCCATGCAATAAATTGCTTGAAGATTGATGCAAGTGAAAGCAGAAAATTTTAACCATTGAACTTTTTGAAAATTGCCCCAATGTGGAGTTGTCCTGACGGGGGTAAGACATGAAATGTCCGTTCGAAATGGCCTAGCAAAGGACAACTTGTAGTGTTTGGGTAGAGGAAATGAATGCCTCTCATCATTTTGGTCGTCATACTTTTCGCGAGATAACACTTCACCTTGAGAGCATGAAAATTTTGATTCGAATCTCACTGGGATAAAAATGGCTTGCCTTTCATCATACTGATGTTTCACATTCAATTATGATCATTTTAATGGATTAAAAAGATTTCTCGATTGAAAATTTTCTCCCAATGAAGATCAGTGATGCAAGCAAATAACTCATGAAATGAACAATCATTAATGGATAAATATTATAACTTGATCATGACAATGTCAAAATAAATCAAGTATAATATTTCTTTACAGTATCAGAATTAACAAGATTGGTAAACACACGACCGTCCATTTCAGCTAAAATCAGAACAACGCCTGGGAGCACCTTCTTCACGACAAACGACCCACCATAGTTCAGAGTAAATTTTCCTTCTTGAAGAGGAACTATCGGCAGCAATTTTCGTAAAACGAGGTCACCTACTTGAAAATGTTAAGGCCGGACTTTTTTGTTGAAAGATTTAGCAACCTTTTGTTGGTAGCACTGGCCATGGCATAGAGCCTTGAGCCGTTTCTCATCAATTAGATTCAATTAATCCATCCTCTGTTGGATCTAATTAGCTTCAGCCAGCTTGACATGGAAAAGAATACGCAAGGAAAGGATCTCCACTTCAACAGGTAATACTACTTCCATGCCATAAACTAAAGAGTATGGAGTTGCCCCAGTTGATGTTCGGATTGAGGTTCAATATGCCATAAGTACGAAGGGCAATTGCTCATGCCAATCTCGATAATTCTTAGCCACCTTAGTCAAAATCTTCTTGATGTTTTTATTGGCTGCTTCTACTGCTCCATTCATCTGAGGACGGTATGGAGAAGAATTCAAATGCTTTTATAAATATATAAAAGTAAATATTTTCTCAAATTTATTGAATGATCGTACCGATTGCTTGAAATAGGTTAGTGAACCTATTATGGCCATACCCTTTATACGGTGTGTCTATATTTTGTGAATGCACTTGTATGATAGCCTGTTTTCATATAATCTTCCACATGCACCGTATTATATAAGCATAATATCATATTAAAGTAGAGTGCGTACTTAGTATGGTAGCAAGCCTCGTTACTATAGCCTTTATTGGAACTCGAGTTGTGATGGCCTAGGGCACCACCTTCTTACTAGTTGTGCTCTATTTTAATATGATATTATATGTAAATAGTACGGCGTATGTGAAAGAGTGTACAGAACACACGAGACTTATCTTACAAGTGCAAACAAGGAAAAGACAAGCACGCGCCTATAGGGTGTAGCCTCATGGGGTTGATTACCAAGCACCGGATATAAAAAAAAATATTCACACATAAACAAAATTATCCATTTTCACATAGCTAGTTAGTTATATCATTTCTTTTCAAAAGACAACATCTAGGTAACTAAAGGCGTCTTTCATACCCACCACCATCCAATTCTAAGCATTTCGTGCATGATCCACTATCATCCGTCGCCCATCGCAATGATCTGAGCACAGATTCAACAAACCCAATGCTAAAGAACATCTATTCAACTTAGAGACATAACATGCATCCACAATCGATGAACCAGTCAAACAGTTAGAAATCCACTTGCCTTGTAATCGACACGAAGATGATCCCGAACCGCCGATGCGAGCCTCCTTCCACGCAAACGAGAGTGAGGGACCAACGAGAGAGAGGGACCACGAGTGGCGTCGGGCCGAGGAGCCATCAGCTTGAGGGTGAGAGAGAAGAGAGCAACAACAGAGAGGAGAAAGAGAGGTGCGGGAGGTTTCTTGTGGCTTTCATCCAAATAGGTCCCTTCTCTCTCCTCACTCTCATTTGTATAGTGGAGAGGCTTAAGTGCACGGCCACCGTGTGGCGTTCATGCATGGCTTAGCATGGACCCTTGTCCACCATGCAAAATTCTACTTGTCTTGATCCACTATGTATGAATTTCACTAATTGTACCAATTTTTCACATAATTAATCCATTTAATCCACAACATTGAATAATTTAAACCCTTCAACAACACTTTCATCACTAATCCAAGCTTGATAAATAATATTCTGCTTATAAATTTCATTTGACAGAAATTAGATCGTCACAAAAATGAGCAGTAATTATGATTCAAACTTAACATTCTATTGGGCAAGTTGTTGGCACGGATAGCCAATTTCCACAATTTTGAAAATCTTATCTTTCACTTAAGCCCTATGGCCACCAAGGGTTTACATGACAACCATTTTGGTTCTTTGATTATATTTCCTAAAACAAAAAAAAAAAGTTGAGAATCATGTTAAATAATGTAAATAATTTTGATTTTGATTATGCTCCTGGAAACAATTTTGAAACAAAAACAAGAACAAAAAAATTGGTTATGAAAAAAAAATCACTTTTGAGAATCACGAAACTAAATGAAATCTCATATCTCTCACTTTTTCTTTTTCACTTTTCTCATCACTTTTTCCTCGACCTAAAACAGAATGAAATCTCATTTTTAAAGAAAAATACTTAAGATAATATAAAAATAAAAATAAAGAAAATAAATTGGAAAAAATTCTAAAAGATTAGAAAAATTTCAGAAAATCCCTAGACATAGAAGAAGTTTATGTTAGGCTAATTTGACCTCATTTTCATAAATTTGGGCCTAGATTCTCTAGATTTCATAGATTTTCTTTTTTTAGGAAAATCATAAATACCTTGGAAATTAAACCCAAACCATATTTATTTAAGCCATTAGGGCTTCATTAGGATTTTATGATGCGATTTATCAATGCCATGATTTTTTGATTGTGCGCTTAATTTCATTGATTATGATTTACCTAAGTTTAGGTACTTTAGACTTAGTCTAGTTTTAGAAAATTTGAAAAAAAGAAAAAAATGTATGAATACTTAGCATTGGCTTACCTCATAGGTTTAAAAATGAATTGAAAATTTGCATAAAATACATTTAGAAAATATTCAACTTCACTGCCAAAAAGACATTGTGGAAACACAAATATAATGAAGTGCCTAGACGCTAGATTTCTCTGATTACGCAGAATCAAATAGTTTCTCTTGACCATTCAATAAGGTTTTCGATCTACCTTCCTTAAAAACTGGGGACAACTCTATTTGCATATACACATACACTGAACACTGATTACACTAAGATCGAATTTGATATTTTTTCATTATGATTTGGTATTTATTTAGGAGGGCTCGATCTAATTTAAAATCACACACTAACCCACACATGGTCTCTCTTTTTTTAAGCGTAAAATGACTCATTATGATACTGCAATTACATTCAATAGCACGAAAAATATTTTATGCAATATGCAATATGTTATATAAGAGAATCAATATGAATTAATCTTCAAGTAATTCAAAATATAGAATGAAATTTCACAAAACAACTATGTAACTATTTGACTTAAATGACACAAATTGGCAAGAGAAATTATTTTCAGGAGAAAAAATTTTGTACAGTTACCACATGCATTTTTGTTCCAAGAACAAAATTTTTTTGCAATCATTAAACTTGTTCTAATTCTGGAAAACTCATTCAGGGAACAGAATTAGAAAAAATCATTAAAATCAGAAACAATTTTTTCAGATTAGAATGGTTGTCATGCATGCCCCAAGTGTCAATACTATTTGCGTTTAGTTATCAACGTAGGCAGATTTTTAACAATGCTCAAAGATAATGTGTCGCGTAAATACAAATTTGATGAAAAAAATTATAAAGTAAATATGTCACAATATGTGGGTAATTTATGATTTTTGGTGGCACTAGAAAAAGAAAGCTAGAAAGGAGAAACGGATGATATAGTTTGGACCCGCCAAGTTTCGGACGTGGCGCAACGGCACGTGGAGACGAAATTGCCCCCGTTACGGTGCCACGCGCGGTTGTCCGCCGATCGGTCGCTCAGTGTTACCGACTGCTGTGAGAATATGGGCTCGGTTCCGTGGTTCTTACAATTACCAACCGCCACGCGCAGACGCCCCACAACCCGCGTCTGGCCGTTGTAGCCAGAACAGGATGAGAAAGCTCCACTCGAGGTGGAGGTACCTTGGATAACTGCAGGGGAAACAGCTCCAATGTCCTCTGTCTCTCTCTCTCTTGTTTCTGCTCCAACATGGATCAAGACAACGAGAACCCATCCGAGATCAACAGGTTTGATACGCTGCTTCTTTATTTCCTGGGTTGTTTCCTTTTATGCCTACGAATTGCTCGATAATTTCATCGTCTCGTGTTCGTGCCGATCGAGTCCGGCAGTTCTTGTTCTGCCGAGATTAGCTAAAGAAGATTGATGGGGGTCTTTCTGCGTCTCGTTAGCTTTGGATGGTTTTGGAAATGGGGGTTATAAGTCAACTGGTGGAGTTGGGTTTAGGAAGCTAAGCAAGAATCGAAGAGTTGATGTCAGATTTGCGTAATTGGTGTGTAAAGAACAGATTCGGCAGCTAACTTCTGAGAGCTTCCTTAGTCTGCTTTTCAGGACTAGGCTAGAACGAAGGAACCGAGAAAAAAAAAATGCTTGCAGGTAGGACAAAGTGCCGAAACATGTGACCTTTGACCTTTTTCGGTACTAGTTAGTTGATGTGAGCTATCAGAAGTGTATACTTGTTTGTCATGGAAATGGAATTATGCAAAATGGGGTTAGATCGTTGCGCATAAGTTTTAAATAGTCTGCCTCTGATTTTCGTGTCTTGGGGTTGTCTTTCTGTTGTTGCTGCTCACACCCGTGCGCGTGATTCATGATGTGTATAAGTAATTAAACAGATCTCGTGCTGTAGTACTCTAAAATGGCTTAAGCTTTTAGAGACGCGGTTACGCACTCAACTCTATGACCTAGGTTGATGTAGAGTTTGAGGTCTTGAATTTGATTCCTCACTCCACCTTTTCGCCCAATTACAACGTATCCCTTCTTTTATATACTCTGGATTTCAACAATTCATCGCTCTTGGAGCATGTATACAGGGTTTGCACGCTTGGGGGACTTTTCATCATATCAAACTTCACGTGAGGGGAGTCTTATGTTATAAGATGTGCTCCACACCGTTTTCTGATAACGTAAGTTTTTTTTTTTTAAACAGAAGATTGGTAAGTTTTTTTTTTTAACAGAAGATTGGTTATTACACTCAACTCTAATTACATCACATACACCCAACTCTACGTGCGTGGCCCTAGTGTAATCAATCTCATTTTCCCGGTGCATTTATCTTTTAGTTAGGAAAAGAAGATGTCCACTTTACTCCTTAGAATTGAGATTGTTCATTGCCAAGCACCTTCAGCATTTCCAATGATTTTCTCTGATCTTGGATAAATGAGGCTGCAAATTTGTCATACTTAATTGAAGGTTCCTTCTGACATGCGTTATATGGCTGAACTCTAATTCCTATCGACTTTGCTCTCTTTCTTAACCTCATTCATATCCCTTGTCAATACTTCAAAGCTTTCACATTACCTACGCACTTGATGGGAACTTTTGTTTTTGTCTATGCAGGAAAAGAAAGTTGCAGCCTGAGCTCTTGATTCTGCCTCTGCCAAAGCACCAATGCTGGGATCGAAGCCCTATTCATTTGTCTACATTCAATAAGCGCCCGGAAGAAGATGACACATCTAAAGTCGCAATCAAGGGAAAGGTGGACATAGGTGACGGCAACGATGGGTCAAGACCTGAATCAGAAAAGGATAGTAACAGCTACGTGGAAAATTCCGATTCCACTATGTCATTGTATGGTGTAGATAACTGTGAAAATGAGTACGCTGCAATATCCAATGGTCATTCAGCATCTTCCACCAGTTATGGGTGTGCAAATCGGGAAAATTCATCTTTTTCATTGGATAGCATGATGATGCTGGATAAACAGGATGGTAAAGATAATCTAGTGCTAGGTCTTCCAGACGTCATTCCTCTCTGTTGCGACAGTCAATTACGAGTACAACAGATCCTGGAGGAGCATCTCCTTCAATTAAACCATGCCGACCAAATATGCTTGGAAGAGGGAAAGGACTTCATTGACCAGTGCCATGATGATGAAACCCAAGATATCGTCAGCTCCAACGAGGGGCCTTCTACTAATTTTATCCTTTCCTCTGGAAGATGGATTGTCAACCAAGGTATGGTTTCTCATTGAGTGTCGCATAAATGTAGTAACGGCCCTCCTCGCTCCATGGCTTTTCCAAGTTCATGCTTGATTCTGCTAATATCCGACTGGTGGCTTGTTAGATTCTCGATGGTTTGGTCGCTGACATCTCTTTTGTTATTTCATTGCAGAAGTCCAACACAGTATGAGAAGACCGACAATAGACCAAGAGTTTGAGCAGTACTTCTCCATGCTCATGCTGTAGCAGGGCATTGCCGGAAAGAAACAACAAATGTAGATATTACTAATATCAGCTTCCTGGATCATCGCCCTGTACTGTGCCTTAGGTACGGAGGTTATAAATCAGTCTCGCCTTACTTTTCAGTTGTTGCATACTTGAAAATAAATACAATCGCCAGCAAATCTTAAGTGAACTTCTTTGATGATTTATTGCCTAAGTTTTTGGTTGGGATCTATGCACATACTTGTGCATTCGCTAGTAATACAAGTTAGTCAACATGCTTACAGCTCCCGAATGTCCCTTTTGATGTTGCTTGGGTGTTCTTTTCACTCTCCTGGGTCAAAGAGTCAGTCAGATCTCCTAAGAGTGCTTACATGTGTACAGGATTTGATTGGATAGATGTTTCAGAGAATTCTGATCATGTATGCTGTTGGACTGATATTTTAAGGAAGACTTGCCCTCTCCCTAACTCGTTTTCAATTGAAAGTAGTTGTAAACCAGTAGACCATTACCAGATAAATGACGAGATCGCCGGTCCACTTCTGCTTTTCTCGTACCGCGCAAAAACATAAGATTAGTTTATGGGTTATTTCCCTAGCAAAAGAGCTAAAGGGAGGGTTGATCCGTCTTAGCTTCTGCGGTTTTCGTCATACACATTAAATCGACTCTCCCTACCTATGTTTTGTCCTTTACAAAGGTGCAAAACTCGGATGCAGGGTTTAGACAGGCGAAGTCTTTTGCGCAAAGTAGTGGGTATGTAGCATTCAAACAGACTTTGCATTGTCATTTATCCAGACTCCTAGCTGTAGTTCCTAACGTCCATGTCTACAGTTATTCTCCTTCTATTGCCTCTGTATCTCTTCTTGATTACCAGGACAATCTTCCCCTTAGTTGTTTCATCACAGTGGACTTAAAGGAAAAAGAAAGAAAAATCAAGTAGCGAGCAAGCCACCAAAATGTGTCGAATGACCTGTCTCTCTCGAGCGCAGGTCGCTGTTGACATGCTGCATCTCAGCAGTAAAGAAATGCAGGAGTTGTACTGTTGCTTGCAATGAACTTTGATTATAAGCAAGCTGGATCATAAGATGGACAGAAATCTCGTCAGACAAAAACCACATTCGGTAGTTGAGGATTAAGATTGTTCGAAGAGATCATTAACATAATCGACCGCTTTCGTGTCTGCCGTTGAGCTGTTATAATCTCTTCCTCAATCAACATCGCAGGAGAAGACGGGGTCATTATCATCAAGGACACAAAATTCATTAAGTTAGCAAATGAGACGTGATTACAAAGGAAGAAGGACACCCGCAAAGGAAAAATTGCAATATTGCCACCACTCAATCGTTGGTCACATTCAGCACTTCGGAAGGTCTGACGGCGGCGGCAGTAACTTCTGATTGGGCTGTGGTCCGTCGAGGACTATCCATGCCATCCTCAAGCCCCAGATCGTGTGAACATCCAGATGACAGTGCATGAACCATACCCCTGTTTCAATTCACAACATATATTAAACATTGCTGATGAGATTCGATCAGGTGACCTCAGTTTCCGAGTTTAAAATCTCCGATCAACTTTGCCAACCTGAGTTGTTTATCAGCGATGAGTTCTCGCAAATCATTTTTTTTATTGAAATTAATTAAGAGGATTTAGTATTGACAAGTTGAACTGAGAGCAATGCCTCATTTAGGTATTTGTATTGCTCAATAGTACTAAAATTTAGTAGATAGTAAGATAATATTTACTGTAGTGCAAAGATGTAATGGTAATGAGTACCTGGGTTGTCTGCAAGGAAACGAATGGCCACCCATCCTCCCGACGGAACACCAAACGTGTTCCTCTCGATCGGATCTACCAAATTGAATTTGGCCGGGTCTTTATTCGGGTCATAGTTCCCGAACCCTTGCCCGACGACAAAGAAGTTGAACCCGTGCAGATGAAGCGGGTGGCTCTCCGCGCCGAGAATGCTCGTGCCCTGCATCACTAGCTCCACACTCGTGTTGTACGCCAAAACCACCACCTTCGTGGCGTTGGTCACCATGGTGTTGTTCGGCGGCGGCCCGTGTAGTTGAATTGCACGGGCGGGTTGGCCGGGAAATCGTCGGTGTACACACCATTGGACTGGCCGAAGAAGTAAGCCTGCAAGAGAGCCACGGACGGCAACGCGAAGGATATGTTGTTGACTGCCGCGGCGAATTTCGTGCCGTTGGGCCCCTTGACATGTGGTGTTTTTCGGGCACGGGCTAGACCCAAGGCCGACGGTGAAGAAGAACTTTCGGTCGACCTTTTGCGGCACGTTGGCGGGAAACTTAGAATTGGCCAAGCTGCGGAACTGCCTTGTGAAGTTGGTGACGATGGCAGTGTCGTTTATGGGAGGGAGAGTTGGTTTATATTGGGAAGCTTGTCGAGTGACGGATGGCTAGAGCCTGTCGGGTGGCTGTACTCGAGGATTCCGGCGACGGTGGAGTTATCGAAACTGCCCTGTCCAGTGAAATAGGCCCGCGCTTCCATGAGGAAGGTTGAGTTGGAAAGTCGGGCTTGGTCGCGAGGAGGACGTTCATGGTTTGGCCCGGGGCTATTAGGAGGCGGTCCGCGGAGAAGGGCTTGGTGTACACGGCGTCAGCCTCGACGACGGTGAGTGTGTGGTTGGCTATGCTGAAGAAGAGCTCGTCGTTGAGTGCAGCGTTGATTATCCGGAGGAGGTACGTCTTCCCGGGCTTCACCTTCAACTTGAAGGTATCTGGAATTTTTTTTTTATTACTATAAATTCACGTCTTTTTGAATATATGGTCAAGTATTATTAAATTTCACGACATATGCGAAGACAATAGGATTAACTGATCCTGACTTTTTGGACACTATTAAACTAAGAATTTTTATTAGGTTCACTGCCAGTGTAAAGAATTTTGCATGCATTCTAGAAGATTGGTAACATGTGATGAAGTCGGTTACTTAGGATTCAAGACAACCTACTAGAGATATTATACCATATGGATGCAGTAGACTAAACCAAGTAAAGATTTGGGATGGTTAGCGTGGATAACAAATTATTGAGTAAATCGAGTTACATTAATCTGATGTAAAAGCAAGACAGACCTAATCGGATCAAGTGGTTTGAACATGTATTTAGGTGCATGCATGTGATGCGGACAAGGACGTCTCATTCATACGATCTACCGGTTTCGAGCTTCGGATCTAAGTCTAGGAAATGTTACGGTAGGTATTCAAAGAGTTCTTGGCCACATAAGTTTTCTTGACTAATGCATATGCATGGGATGGTATACCTTTAGAGGAGCAATTGTACAAGGGTCCCGGAAGGCCATTGATGGTATAGGCATCGGAGACATTGGGGCCTGCTCCTGTCTGAAGAGCCTGGGCGATGACCGCTTCTGGGTCTACATTAAACCACTCCCCTGTAGGAAAATAACAAAGAGAAATAACCTTTGATCATAGAACGGCCATTGCTCATTTGTCCGGACATCTTAAAAGCTCTTCCGTATAGATTTATTTCGGATAGCTCACCGAGTATTATCGGGACTTCCTTGTAGGGTTTCGCGAACGGGTAGGACTCGTTCCGCCTTGGGAGGATGATGATGGGGCCGTAGATGCTCGATCTTAGCCACGAGATGTGTGCGTGCCACAGCAGCGTCCCCCTCTGGCCGGTGATGGTGAAGTTGTAGGTGTAGCTCTGGTTGGTCTGTATGGGCACTGGGTCACGTAGGCCGGTCCGTCTGCCCATCCTGTCCTCAGTTGCCGGACCCCGTGCCTGCGCTCGCCACAATCGACACACAAGTCCAACTCCTTTTTAGTTGTTGTTTTAACCAATTTGGACAAGATTAATCAAGACTTTCTTATCTCCCAACACTTCTGGTTTCGTACAGTTTGCATGCTTTCGTGTGTTAACAGAGTGAAAATTTAAGACAGTTGCGCCATGGAGTTCACGGAGGTGACCAGAAGATGCATTATTTAGAACAACACTCCAACAATGGTTTTGAGAGCGTAAATTGATAAGTTTTTGGTTACGGGCCACTTCCTCGTACCAGTGAATGGTGACGTTGTTGGCGACATGGTTCACCACCCTGACAAGGACCCGGTCGCCTTCCCTCGCAACGAGCGGCGGCCCTGGAACCTGCTTGTTCACGCTCAGCACGCTCCTCGTGTGGCACAGCCTTGTCATGTTGTGGTAATCGATCTTCAGAAAAGTTAGCCATCGTTCAAGAAGTTCGGCGTCAGAAACCACCGGGACCGTGAAACCGGATAAGAAACACAACCCAAAATCATGGAATCACAAAGTAACAAACAAATGTACGTACATAAGGTGTAGTGCCTCGTTGCGCCTTCTGCCAACTTTAGAAACCCTAGTAGTAACAAGGTGCAAAAGACGAAGAGCTGGTTCTGGAAGCTCATCTCTCCAAATTGGTGGAAGATCAAAGGCAAGGGACGAGAAAATTGGTGTGGAGCGGGTTTAATTTATAGTGGCCGAAAGGATGATTAGGTGGCCACCGACAAGAAAGCTGGCACGACAATGGAATAAAATATAATAGGCGAAAGGGTCTTCACAAAGATAGTTTGATCTGTCCGAGGGAGCCCACCCTTGTCTGATCCGCAATTGCTGTTGGTCGTGCTGAATTTTAGAGTGCTGCCAAAGTAAGAATTTTCCTTCCCCGGTCCGAAGGTTTCGGTTGCTACAGGGTCCGTCCCATGTCTAGTCATTCTTGAGAACGTTCGAGTGCAATGCATGAATAACAGGGACATTATAAGTACCGATGCTCATTTGAGTGCTATAACTCCCTTTTTTATATTTATTTGAGTATCACAAATTTCATAAGGTACTCATTTGAGTGTTATATCTTTTTTTTTCTTCCGATTACTTGAGTATCATATAACTTTTCAATCAATCACTTGAGTTGTTATAACTTTTTAAAAACGTTCATCACAAGTGCCGTGTTGCATCAGATTTTCGACACTTAAATGATTGTTTTTTAAAGTTATGTCACTCAAATAATCAATGAAAAGTTATGGTATTCAAATGAACGTTTCTTTTAGAAGTCATGTCGCTCAAATGATAAGAAAAAAATTATGACATTTATAGTGTCATTCTCCTTAACACGCCTTATAGTATATAGGGTGTGGAATATGCCCTAGGCATGACCATTTTTGAAGTAGAGTTGGGGTCCTCCGCTCGGCTCACCACCACCACCACACTTGCCATTGGGTACCAACATGGCGATTCCACCTCTACAAGTAATCGAGGTTGGCGAACTCGAGATTTTATGTGCGATCTATCGGAGTGGTTGAAAACAATCGGATTGATGGTAGTAATTAAGGCTCTAGACATGTCAAATATGATACATGAGAGAAAGTGACTTACTAATTACTTTGAGCTTTACGAGTCTTAGACTCCACTGAGTTGTGATGTCAAGAGTAAAATGATCAACACAAATACTACTAGAAGGCGAAGTCCTTTGCTTTATGCCAAAGTCTTAAACTCTAGGATCTCAACTCTACCTAGATCAAATTTGTATGCATACTTTAGGATTTCAACTCTACCTATATCTTCCGACCAAAAAAAAAAAACAAAAAAAAATCTTCCTATATCAAATTTGTATGCATACTGCATAATCGGGCTGATTCTACGGTTTTATTAATCTAGATAAGATCTCTCTACAAGACATTAGATAATCAAGATTGACCCTATGTACAAGTTATTTTTAAAAAAATTGTACAGCGGCCAATTCAGTTCTAAATCTCTCGATTGCATCGATATAGTCCTAAACATTTTGATCATTAGCCAATTTAGTCCTAAACCTTCTGAAGTTTTAGGACAATGTACCGAACGAAGAATAAATATAATGATAAACTACAATATTTTAACGACTTTCTTCAGATCCTTTTAGCAAAATTCATTTATCAGATAGGAAGACCGTAATTTTTCTTGATTTTGAAAAACCCCACTTGTAGATTTCCCCCCCCCCCCCCCCCCCCCCCCCCCCCCCTCTCTCTCTCTCTCTCTCTGGTTGAACCATTGAAGGAACAGAAGCCTACTGGTCAACTCAGTGGCCAGTGTTTGTAACAGCATGGTGAATCCTCCCAAAAACTCAGTAGTAGTTGAAGAAATGACCTCCTTTCCCACGGTACATTTCCCTTCATTCTACGTAACTTGGGTTCAAATCCAAGGTGATTATCTTGGGGACTAAGTAATGGTGCATGAGACTTTCAACCGCATGACTGACTCTTTGCTTATAACACAGTAATGCCAGATTATGACCCTTCCATGCTCTCTTTCAATGAACAGTTCTAACACTCCCTTTCCAACAATCTCCCAGACTAAGTATTGTTGGGTACGAGAATTTGGGAATCCTTTACCTTAAACTTCCTGGGTTTATCGCCGTCAATATGAGTAGTCAAGTACTAACTGAAGAGAAAGCTCCCATCTCGACTTTTTTTACGTTATGAACATGTGTAGAACGAATATTATTCAACGTATGTACCCTATATATATATATATATATATATATATATATATATATATATTTGTCTATATGCATAAATGGACTCTTTAGAGGATGACCATTTGCATGGGCACATAAAAGTTAAAAAAACACTTGAGATTATAATGCTGCTCAATGTATGGAAGTTCGAATACAATGTCTGTTGCTGAGACTATGTTGACCGTGTTATATTTAAGATATGCAAGTCTCTGAATTTGTACTAGTTTCTGTGGACTTGAGGACGAAATTTCAACTTATATTCGCGCCGCATTCGGCAAATCAAGATCTCGTCCTTCAATGTGATAGATTTTGCGGGTCTTATATTCGACATCATTGGCTAAAATCTAATATGCAACTGCCAGTATGCTTAGGTGACAATTTTTTTTTTTCTAATTATAGTTTCAGGTGACAATTTTACCAGTCATAGCATTCATTCATCGAGTTGAGGAGGGCCATGACAATTCTGGAGTTGATATCCAAGGCTTTGACGGATCATGTAGGACCAGGTGTTGAATGGTGAACGGAGACATCCGTCGGAAAATTTTTGCTTTGCTTTTTTTTGGTTTGAGTTGGTGAAGTTGCCCTTCGCCACCTCGTTGGGAGAAAAGGATGCTTCATCCTCTCTTCACTGCCACGTCTGAAAGCAACCTCGTCATGTCCATAACGTCAAGAAGAGCTGTTGTGTACGTTCAGTGTTTGTGAGACCATACCATCTCAATTATTAGATCATATGGGTCTCATATGATACCCTAAATAGAACCTAACGAGGACGAAGCTGGTCCACATGCTGCAGGACTTGGAAAATGAGAAGAATGAATGGGACGATTGAAGTACTTGAGTCGGATATTACGTCCGTGGCCTTGTTTATAGACCTCAAGCAAAATAAAAGAACATTCAGTCTAATATTCGATATGATGACTCTAGACACATGATATGTTATATATCCGAACGATTTGCGGAATTTATGTTGTAGCGTATCTCCACAGCATCTAAAAGACATCTTTAACACGGCCTCTCAAATTCAAGTTGACGTCGTAGATTAATCTAAGCTTGGAATGAAATGATGTTGAAGAATCAATCAAATCTGCAAAACTTTCAGTAGTTCTCTCAACATTAGCTAGCCTTCAATAGCATCGTCTGAAAAGCAAGTACCGTCCAAAAGCTGGCGTCGTTGAGCTTCACTTCCAAGTGGACGATACTGAAAAAACGAGCGCTATGCCTTGGGATAGACGGTTCGTACTCGTGAAACGCTAATTATAAAGTATGCAATGGAGGGCATCTTGTCAAGTCAGCTGATAACGACCCACGATTGGTTGTGTTGGTGCCAATGAGACCGGGTTCATATCCTTAGAATCGAGAAGAATGATGGAACGATTGAACTGCTTAGCTTAAATATTACAACAATGACCTATTTATAGGCCTGAAATAAAACCAATCTAGTCTAATACTCCACATCATCAATCTAAACACAAATGACCACATGCAAAATACTCATAATATGCTAAATATCCGAGTGATTTGCAGAGTATATGATACGTTAGTGATATTTCCCTAACATTTAAAAGATATCTTCAACGTTGGGTGCATCATGAATTTTCCTCGAGGCCTAACAGATGTGTACAGTCACAACATGTACATTAATCTCACTAAGTCACAAGCATTTTGAGAATTGACGATTGAAAATTTTGTCAAGATACAATAAGAGTTCCTTATGGAGAACCCTTAAACAATCGTTATGTAGCACGTCAGAGAAGCAAATCAATCGATGCCCGGCTTCTCTTCAAAGTTCAAAAAAGCTGAGAGATTTTTCGCCGGAGCGCACAACCGCTTCATAGAGGAAAATGATGTTGGACGTAGCAATAGGCATTGTAATCACGCAAAGCATAGTAGGTACAGCATCTGAGTGCATCGATTTCTTTTTTTTTTTTGGTCCCTGCTCTCGTCAAATAGGGGCCGGGGGTGCAATTATGATTGAGTCAAGAGTTTCTATAAGCAATCATTTACCAGCTGTTTTGTTTTGCATTGGAAACATTGACTGAGTCAAGGTCCAAGGATGTGGAAGCAGCAACCGTGCCATCTCTTTTTGTTTGTAATTGAATACGATCGACAACAGATTAGTGGGGATCAAACGGCACCCGAAACGCTTTAGTGAAATTGGAAAAAGAGATCTCTGCTTTTGGGCCGAGTGTTATTTCACCATTCTCATGAAGCAAATGATTATCTGAGAAATCCAGACTTCCTCAATTCTCGTGATATGGTCATGGAGAGATAGATCTTCTGTCCGAATGAGCCTCTCTCACTTCAAAAAGCCAGCTCAAAAAGTGAGATTTTGCCTTACACTTATAAAGTGAATCCTCTCATGAACAATCGTGCCAAAGTAACTATTATGTGATATTGAGTGTCTCTCACCCGAAATGCTAGCTCAAAGATCGCCGAGAATTTTTCATTACATTTATAAACTAATCACCAGCATCTTTCACAACCGATGTGAGATGATCCCAACAACAACACGATGTCTTTAGGTCAATAAATGTCTGCCAAACAACAAACTAGACTGAAACTAGAGGCAACAAAATGAGTCGAAGACCTATTTTCGCGACCTGCCTTTTTCTTCCCGCATGGGTCAAGCAGGTTTAGAAATCTAATTGCTATTAGCCTAGGCGTGAACTCTCCAAAGTCTTACCTTGCGTGTCGTTAGATTTCGCCTCTATGATTAGCAATTTAATAGTTAGTAGGAGTCGCCACTAGCCTATGGAGTCGGCTAGAAATCAATTGAGGCACGGACCATTCCTACGTAACTAGAGCATTGAGGTTTGAGGACTCATTTATGCTAATTAGATTATTAGTGCCCTTTTAATACCTAACCAATTAATATTCCCTAAGGCGAACACACATTCTATTTATCATTCGAAAGCCTAATAGGTATCTAATAGGTGCTAGTTGGTCATGCAAAATATTTTTCTATGATTTTCGTGCAATTACCTACTTAATCCTTAGCCTAATCCTAGAAAAGCAATTAATAGACAAATTATAAAAATGCAGTGTTATAATAAAACGCAGGTATTTAAAGCAACTAGCTACTGACTAGAAGTAGACACAAAAACTAATTAGAATTAGTTACAACACCAAATATTGAAACTGAGACATGATTGGGAATACAACAAATTAGAATGGAATGGACATCGGTCAACCATATCATCAAAACCCAATGGACCCTTGTCTCCATGGACATGACCGTCAATGTCCCATAAGAATAACAATCTCATGCATTCAAGCACTTGGGACATGTATACATTCAAAGTAGATAATCAGCAAAGTTCAATCAATTAAGGATAAAGCGAGCTCCTCGAATTAAACTACAATTATCATACTTATTTATCTACTGAGACATACATCGCTAATAACATCATTCAAGACATTCACATGCAAAGTGTAATTAAGCTATGTGAACAAGACATGATAGACAGTCAATAATCAAACATATAAAAGCTTAATTAGACAATAGGCAAACATATACATTTTCCTACACATTTTCTACTGCTCTCTCTCTCTCTCTCTTTGCATTTCTTAATTATTATTATTATTTAATTAAATCAGGAGACCTGGGCCGGGTCCAAGAACCGGCCCGGTCAGGGGAGAGCCCAGGCCTCCACGGCTTGGATTCTCGTCGGAACTGGGCTCAAGAAATGAGCCCAGTCCGTGGGCGGTGAAATGACAAGGCCTGATTTAGGCCGAAACTCCTATTTGTAAAAGACTAGCCCGGACCTATTGCCTCAAAAGTCAGTCCAGCTTTCTGATCCCTTCATTCGGTTAGCCCATTCGTCCAAGACCCAAGGCAGAGAATGCCAGCTCTTCAGCCCAGTAGTCTGGCCCGACCAGGTTGCTTCTTCTTCTTCATCGTGTGAGTCGTTTGCGAAGCACGACGACGCTGGTTCCGCTCGTCTCGCCGCGCCGTCGGGCTCTGCTCGCCACGCCATCGCCAGGCCGAGTTCTGCTCGCCCTCACAGGCCCAAGCCTTCGCCAGACCACAAATTCAGCCGTGCCGTCGCTGTTGGACTGGCTATTGTCGCCAGCTCGGTGCGGATATGGGAACCAAAGCAACTCGCCGTCGTCGTTATGAAGCTTCTCGGGTCGGAGGCAAGAAAGGGACAGTACCTCCCTGGTCGTCAATGCGGGTTAGTCAAGATAACGGCCTCGTTGTCCAATGGCTCGGTCAATAGGAAAAGCGTCGTTGCCGTTATGGATTCTCTGCAGTGAAATGGAGCAGCGATGGTGGTCCGCACGACGGCAGGGGCAGTAGCCGAAGTTCACTGGTAGTGGGCAACGATGGGGGTGGGGGACAGCGAAGCTCAGGCTGCATCGCGATCGAGGAAGGCATGGCGGCACATCTGAGCGATGGGTGGAGGTGATAGACGGAGGAGGGTGGTCGATGGTGCACGTGAGGGTCTCGAAAGAGAGCTCTCCTTCCCTCTTCCTGTTAATTCCTGTGACTTTTGTTTTTTTATCGTTGAACGTCCACCCCGTTTCTCTCTCCATTGCTTTCTGTACCGAGCCTCCTGTTCACCGAGAGCTCTCCATTCGTGAGGGCTGTGATGGAACGTCCACGCCACCGTCGCCAACTACCACTAGGCCGGCTCCTCGGATCGCGACGACGGCAACCGATGCACGGCGGATGGGTCCACCTCTCCTTCTTTCTTGGGTTTTTTTTCAATTTAGGTTTTGATTTTTTTTACAAAAATAGGGAAAAAAAGTATTTATCAGATTGGGGCCCGTGCCGCACTTTAAATGCCCCCGGGCCTTGGGCGGCAGTCTAAATGCTGCCTAGGCCCGGGCGCGCCACCCTTAATGCCACGCGGGCCCTCACGGCACTTTAAGTGCTGCACGGGCCGAGAGGCTTGTACGGCCCAAAGGCCCCAAAGCCTGTTTTTTCGTTTTTTTAATATTATATAAATTTTTAAATATAAATTTATACATATAATTATATAAACAATTACATAAATTTTTAAATTTTTCATTATATTTAAAATTTTTATATATAAATATAAATTTTTTATTTTGAGGCTTATTAAGATATATGTAATTAATTTATACAATTGTATCAACAATTATATAAATTTTTACATATAAATTTATATAAATAATTATATAAATTTTTTGTTATATTTAAGATAAATTTTTTCTATAAATTTTTATTAATTTTTTTACATACTAAATAAATTAATTACATATATCTTAATAAGCCTCAAAATAAAAATTATATTTATAAATTTATATTTATATAAATTTATTTTAAAAAATTTATATTATTTTATGTATAAAATTATAATTTAAATTTTATATAAGTATTTATATATATAATTTTAAATATAATTAAAAACACATAACAAAATATTACAAAAGGAAAAAAAAAAGGCCTTGGGTCGTTTGGGTCGCCCTGGCCCAGCGCGACCCGTGTAGCACTTAAAGTGCCGTGTGGAGGTGCTGCTCCCGGCCCAACGCGGTACTCTTTGAATGCCGCCTAGGTGCGGGTAGCATTTAGAGTGCCGCGCGGACCCTAATCCAGTAAATACTTTTTTTTTACCCAATTTTTGTAAAAAAAAAAAATTGTAACCAAACTTCTCTCCTTCACAGACCTTCCTCACTTTCTCATTGTCTCCTTCAACTCTCGTTTTCTTTTTCTTTTTTTTTTTAAATATTGTGGTCGATCTCTTGCCCTCTGTTGCTTGCCAACCCAGTTGTAAAATCTCCTTTCTTTATATCCAAATATCCTCCGTGCCCAAGTTTCATTATGGGGACATAAGAGCTTCTGAACTTGTGTGGTGAGGAGATAGGAACCGTATCCCTTGCTATAGGGGCTTAATGTCAGGGTAACATAGGATCAAATCTGGTCGTCAAGGCTGGGATTCAGTCACGTCATTTAAAGGAGGGGAGCTCAAATTTGGGGAGAGAAATATGCATTTCCTTAAAAAAAAAAAAAGAAAACCTAAAATTTCCTCAGACCCAATTCTCTCTCTCCTCAGATGTCGTCCAAAATTGAGACCTTCTCTCAAATGTCGTCCCTCCTCCTCCATTCGCTCGTGACCATCCCCTTTAATGCTAGCCTCCGCTGAACCGCTATCAACCTTCCCTGACACTCGCTAGTGGCTTCAAGCTCGAGTAGATACCCATCTCTTTCTCCTCCTGAATGATTTCTCGTGTCATAGTAAGGGGATGAACTCGACAAGCTACAGAGGACAAGGTGAGTTGTTCTCTCTAACACATCTACTAATTTTTCCAATGTATGCTAGGTACGTGTGAGATGCTTCGAATTTTCTAGTGGGGTTATTTAGCGAGTGAATTAATGCTGGCAAAGATTGGGAATGAATCCTCAGGCACGTTTGACCAGTAGATTTCATGCCTTAATTTATGCAAACTCAGCGATTACACGTTGTCCATCTCGTCTCGACTGATGTTGGTGTTCTCTGCATTCATTGGCAGATTGAATCTACACAAAGTAGAGAGAAATATCCTGATAGAATTCTGGTGAGGACTTTCTCATTGACATGCCAAGATTCGTTTCAATGTTGTAGCATGGAAATTAATTGCATGTGCTGCGCAGGTTATCGTAGAGAAGGCCCAAAGAAGTGACATTCTTGACATTGATAAGAAAAAGTAAGTTGCTTTTTGCCACCTAATCCATTTGATGTAACTTGTGTTATTCAAGATTGCTTGTGTCTTGGAAGTTTTTCTAATTACAAATTTCAATTAGGCTTGCCCAGTTAAACATATGATGTTGGATTTTATTTGACAAATTAATCCAAGCTGGATGTTTCAAGGATCATCCATGGATGTACTCTTATGAATCTTGCAGAATGCAGTTCTCGACATAAAATTGAATTTAATCTGGTGGATCTTTGCCCACCTTCTTGTAAAATGAATGTAGATACCTTGTCCCTGCCGACTTGACTACTAGGCAGTTTGTTTATGTTGTTTGGAAAAGGGTCAAGCTCAATGCTGAGAAGGCTATATTCATCTTTGTGAAGAACACTCTACCTCCTGCAGGTGAGTGATGTAGTAACTCATCGAACCAGGATGCGAACCTTGATTTGATATAGACTGATTCCTCTCATCGCTCCAGGTGTATGAGCATGAACCAGTGATGCAAGCATTTAAGCTAATGAGGAAAAGCCTTTTTTAAGTTTCAAGGTAAACTTGCTGAGAGTGATCAAAACCATAACAAGAATATCAAGCTAATCAATTGTTAACTAGCAAAAGCTACACAGTTTCATAAATACTGGGAGAGATAGGTGAGTACTAACTACCATGCTTAGTAGTAGCAGTCAAATTATCCCTCAAATTGAGACTCCCTCTCAAATAGATGATGATGGTTCAAGGTAATTAATGTCTTCATGAAACTACGTTAGTTTTTCTTCCATTTTATTATTTGTTGTTTAAGTTTATCGTTTAATGATACCATTTTGTCCACTATTTTTTGTAAGATTTCATTAACAGTAATGATTGGACTCCACAAATGGGTATGAAATTTAATGATATAGATGAGGCATGGGAGTTTTGGAAGATGTATGCATTGAAAATTGATTTTGGTGTACGTAGGAGAGTTACTAACAAAAGAAAGGATGGTTCCATTGCTTCTACATGCTTTTGTTGTGCAAAAGAAGGACATTGACAAAAAGATAAATGGCTAGAATTAGTAAAAAAGTCTAGGCCTAAAATGAGGATGGATTGCCATGTCCAAAGGGGAATCATATTAGTTTGAGGGAGCGGTAAATATTGTGTATATGATTTTCAG
This sequence comes from Psidium friedrichsthalianum, assembly GCA_019149425.1. NCBI lineage: Eukaryota > Viridiplantae > Streptophyta > Magnoliopsida > Myrtales > Myrtaceae > Psidium > Psidium friedrichsthalianum. The sequence continues at coordinate 22,261 of JAGVVM010004447.1, forward strand.
CCAAAGAATTCCATCCACTCCACTTTACAGAGTGTACACACTTGATATGATCACATAGGAAAATAAGCAATGTCCAAGCTCAGTAAATTGTGTTGGTTAACAATGCAGGCTTCATACAAAGGTAGCAGCATGACTTATCTAGTAAATAGGTTGGGGGAAGAGAAAATATTAGTTACACGAGGGTTAATGTAAAAAACTATCTTTACACTAAATAAGGGAGAGACATGGGCTTTAAAGACACATGATGTTTATTGAGGTATTTCGAAAAACGACAGATCTTAGACACATCTTTCTTATATACTGTTCAGCTTGATAATAATTAGCAAATAATAAATATATTTTGGGCAAATTCTAGGATGGTTATTGATTATGCCATTTTTAGTGATGTTGTGACCTTTGACACCACATATTTCAACCAATAAAGAGTAGAGGCCACTTGGTGTATTTATTGAATTCAATCACCATAGAGAGCTTGTGATTTTTGAGGTTGCACTTTTATATGATGAAACCGCAGATTTCTTCAGATGGCTTTTCGAAACATTCTTGAGGGCACACAATTATAGAAGGTCTACAATAATTTTTACTGATCAAGATGCAGTAATGTTGAAAGCATTACAAGAGGTGACTCCCAAGTCAAGACATGGATTGTGTACATGGCATCTAATGCAAAATGCCATAAAAAATGTTGGTCGTTTAATGAAGAATGGATCTAATTTTTTGATTGATTTAAATAACCTTGTATATGAATATGTAGAAGTGAAAAAATTTTGAAAATGCTTGGGATACATTACTTTCAATATATGAAGATAGTGACAATTATTGGCTTCCAAACCCGTATAGGTTGAAAGAGAAGTTGGCTAAATGTTATATGAAATCTACAGTGACCTTAGGGATACGTAGTACATAGTTGAGTGAGAGTTTGAATGAAAATTTGAAGGATTATCTTACATGTAACATAAATCTAGATGGATTTTTCAAGAGATTTGATAAGGTGATGAATGACAAGCAGTACAAAGAGTTACAAGCTAAGTTTAATAATAGAGATAAATTGCCAACGATTTTGTGTCAAACATCGCCTATGTTGCAGCAAGCAAGTAAGGTCTATAAACCTTCGATGTTTGAAAATTTTTAGACATAATGGATGAAAGCTTCATCTTCGGTTATAAAGGAACGTAATGAGATGGGTGTCTTGCGTGAATATGTTGTTGGTTCATTTGTACCAAATGAACCAGAGTACAAGGTCACGGGTGGCCCAAGCAATGAAATGGTGAATTATGCATGTAATCATTTTGAGATCGTTGGGATCTTATGTTGCCATGCATTGAAGGTGCTTAACAACTTGGATATAAAGTTAATTCATAATGCTTACATTTTGAAGAGATGGACATGTGAAGCAAGAGATGGAATACTAGAGAAGTATGATTTAGATACTCATGTATAAATTGTCATTATACTCTTTTTTACTCAATTTAGTGTTCTAATTTATTGGTAACTTTTAATAAATTCTATATATTTGTTCAGGATAATGGTCAGATGAATGCTACTGATAGATATAGAGAGGTGTGTCCCGAGTTTGTGAAGATAGCAGTCAAGGGCTCACAAGCTATTCAGAGATATGAATTTATCAAGAAGATGATCTTGACCATAAACAAATCTCTCGATGAAATGCCACTTGGAGATGAGTCTTAGAGAAATTTAGCAGGCTTAATTGAAGATATGAGTCTCGTTACAAAATGTACGAGTTTCGAGAAGAAAAATGGACGCAAAGGAGGAAAGCAACGTAAGAGCTGTCTAGAGAAGAATAAAATAAAAATAAAAAAGTAAGGAGACGTACTTCAAGCTTCTTCACAAGTTTCTTCTGCATCTCAAGTTCTTAAAAGTTACAATAACCCTCCGGGTTTTTATAGTAATCTACTCACTAACATTTTTATTGCTTCGGATGTTGTTGGATCATTTGCTGCAGCTCCTCCTGAAGCATAGATTGAGCTTTTCAACTCTTTGATTGATGAATGTAGAGGGGCTTTCAAAATGAAAAACGTTAATCTAAAGGTAGTTTGTGTGGTAGTCTTCCCCCAACCACAACCTTCCCTCCTGTTGACCCGAAGCTTTTCAACTCAGTGAGAGTTTTAAGTTGTGTACTATCACTTCATTATGTTTCATGCTTGACAATGTAGTCAAATTTTTATTGTTACTCAATGTTTCATTTAAGTTGTGTACCGCTAGCCAAGTAGATTAAGTTGTGTGCTGCGATTTTGCTTGTACCATTGAAACGAGAATTGATCATCGCTACTTGTTGCATAAATAATGGAATGATTCTATTCTCGTGTTTGCTCGACGATGGTGTCACTTCTTCAATTTTCAGCTTCTTTGGTGTTGTGACGTGTTGTTCTCAATTCTCCTTTCTTCTCATACCTGCTTCAGTTTTCACCAAATGTGCTTCTTTCGCTTGCCTTATCTTGTACGATCACAGAGAATAGAAGTAGCTGAATTTAGTATTTTCATTACTAACAGTAGTTGAATTTAGTATTTTTTTTTTAAAATTGCATGCATAAGATAAATCATCTCTATGTCAACCTTATTTTCTTGCGGTGATATTTTTGAAGTGTTCACCTAACTGGAGTCACAAGGGCCTTGAAAAAAAGCTTTTGAGGGATAGTCTACATTTGCCTTGCTGAAGAATATAGCAGGGGGAGATGTTCAAATTGCTGTGCTTATTCATCTTTAACTTCATAGAGTCAGTCTTCCCACGGTATAGACTTGAAATGCAGAAGGTTTAGAAAAGCATATGAGTGATTGTTTTTGCATGGTACCCCAAGCATGTTGTTGACACCTAATTTTTAATAACCTTTTCTCTTTAAAAAATTAATATAAAATTCATAAAAATTCATAAAATTACAAAATCAACTTTGGAAGCCTTGGCCAAGTCTAAAAAATCAATTTTGAACAAAAAGTGATTTTTCATTTTTTCGTATTTTTTAATATTTTTTGAAAATACAAAAATATTTGAAAATTCGGGAATAATAACATTTGAGGCCACAAAAATACACAAAAATAGTCAATATTTTTATTTTAAATCCCTTTTCATGTTGGCCATCGCAAATTCAAAAATACAATTCGGGGTCATGTGTTCTTTCACGAGCATAATTTCGTATTGGGCCTAAAAAAATTTAATTTGAGTCATTTTATTTTCATTTTTCACTTTTAGGAGTTGTGACATTGTCCTCTAATAGTCTAAATTTTCATCTTGGCCCAATTGTACCCAGAATGACTCACTTTAGCAAAAGGGCCTTAATTGAATTTTGCATTTTTCAGCGGCAGGAAATGAACTTAAATTTGACAAGTAATTGAACTAGATATGAGGTGAATTTCGGCCAAGCATAGGAGAGGTGTGTCGAAAATTGTGTGGACATTTGGACTTAAAGAAATATTTCTCCAAGGACTGAATTGCAAATACTTAAAATCTCAGGACTAGAGTGTAAATACCTAATACTTGAGGGATTATTTTGTAAATAACTAAAAGAAGAGTTAGTGGAGAAATTAGAATAGAGAAGGAAAGATGGAGAAGAGGATATGGAGAAGGGAGGATGGAGAAAAATAAATGGAGAAAATAATATGAGAATAAGACAAGAAGATGTAGATGAAGAAGAGTTAGTGGAGAAATTAGAATGGGAGATAGATGAGTGGGCTATAAAAGGAGGAAGAATGAAGCTTGGAGGGGAGGACTTTTTGGAGAGAAAATTTTGAATATTTGAGAGGATTTTGGGAGATTGAAAAAAATTTGAGAGAAAGAAAAAAACCAAAAAGAGAGAGAAAATTCTTTTTTTAAAAAAATCTTGAAAATGGTGGGAGTTTAAAGCTATGTGTTACCATCACTAATTTCTCTACGATCAACATAAGTCACGAGTTCATCCCCGTCGTTCGAGCCGTAATCTTGATCCACAAGGTGATACGAGAGCCGAATTCGGCAATTAAATCCGTCAAATCAGGTAACGATCCTAATCATTAAAATCTTAGAAAATGTTATTGCCTAAATGGATTGATTTAAATTTCGATTATGCTGTGTCATATTCGTATGTCTTCATATCCACATGTCATATTTGTATTGCAATTTTCTACATTTTTTGCTTAAAAGATCCGAATCCTAGATTGTGGTAGGCTCTGCCTCTACTTGATGGTGTAAAGATCTCATGTTTTTCATCTCTTATATTTTGATTTTTGTATTATTAAACCCCAAAATTGGTGGGCCGAGCCACCTGCTGGAGGTTTTTTATTTACTGCTTTCTGTATTTTATTTTTGCAATTTAATTTTCATATTATCAAACCCCAGAATTGGTGGGCTGAGCCACCTGTTGAAGGTTCTTTATATTTACTGCTTTCTGTACTCTATTTTCTGCAGTTTAATTTTCATATTATCAAACTCCGGAATTGATGAGCCGAGCCACTTGCTAGAGGTTCTTTATTTACTGCTTTCTGTACTCTATTTTATACGTTTTGGTTTCTACAACATCGAATTCTAGAATTGGTAGACCGAGCCACCTGCTGGAGGTTTTTTATTTACTGCTTTCTGTAGTCTATTTTATACGTTTTGGTTTCTAAATTATCAAACCCCAGAATCAGTAGGCCGAGCCACCTGCTGGAGGTCGTAACACTGCAAAGAAGTCATTAGCTCACTCCCTTTTTCGGCTTCAGGAAAGTTTTAATACTTATCTTTATATATTGCTTTTTATATCGTATCTTCTAATATTGCGTTTATATTTAGAATATTTTGCATCGTCAGTCTTATTTAATTCGAAAATACCAAAAAATGTCATTCATGTGCATTTCATATAATATAGCTCATGCATACTTTGCCATACCGTATACAGATTCGTATTGCAATTTTCTGTATTTTTTATCCGAACCCCAGATCGTGGTAAGCTTTACCTCCTACTTAGTGGTGTAAAGGTTTCATGTATTCTGTTGACTGATTTCATGATACGCATGTCATATTTGTACATCTTCATATCCGTATATATATATATATATATATATATATATATAATATATATTCGTATGTCACGTACGTACGTCGTATTCGTATTGTCATTAATTCATGCATTTTCATCAAAAAAAATTTCAAAAGAAAAAAAATCCCAAAAATTAGGAAATGGGCCATTTCGACTGGCCAATCCTATTTTGATGATTTTCCTTCCCGATCTTTTCAAAATGACGATTTTGTCCCTTATAGGCAAATTGTCTTGAAAATTTCCAGAAAATTCAGAGAACCCCAAAAACTGGGAAATGGGCCATTTCGATTGGCCAATCTTATTTTCGATGATTTATTCACGTGTCGTATCCGTATCTCCGCATTCGTATGTCGCATCCGCATGTCTGCATTTGCATGTTGTATTTGCATGTTCGTTCGTATGTCGTATTTGCATGTACACGTTTGCATGTAATGTACGTTCACGTTTGCATGTAATGTACGTTCACGTTTGCATGTCATATTTGTATATCCATACTCGCATATTTATGATTGCATGTCCGCGTTCGCATGTATACGTTGGCGTGTTTATATTTGCATATTCATGTTTTGCTTATCCATGCACCCATTACCATCCATGCATTCCATCTAAAAAGTGAAAAAAAAAGAGAACATCTCACTAGAGCCTGAAGAGTAAATCAAGCTTGAGTTGTCAAATTAGGATATCCATAAAATTAAGGTACGGAAAAGGCATTAGTTTTAAGTAACTAGTATAATCAAGTCCCCAAACTCATAATCTCTAGTTCGTAGAAGTAATTTAGCTCTCCCACTAATTTACTTAGGTTTCTAATCGACCTACCAAAAAATGATTAGTAGCGACTCCAAATTCTAAAATCATGTGAACAAAAAAAAACCAAAGTTGCGATTCGGTAGGACTTGGGAGAATTCGTATTAGGCTAGTCAATCTAATTAACCTGATAATTTTTTAACCTGGAAATTTTCCACCATTGAAATTTTTAGGTCACGACAGCTTGGCGACTCCGCTAGAGATTTGTTCTTAATTTTCAAAAAACTTAAGAACCTAGTGGATTTAGGCCTGAAAAATTTCATGAAAATTCATTTGATTTGACAATTGGGTGGATGCTAATCTTTAGGTATTAAATGGTTTTGTAGATAGGAGTTATAAGGGGTGGAGTTTGTGGCTAACCCCTTGTTTTGCAAGCTTGGTGTATGGGAATTGTGATTTAATTCTTGAACCATTGAAGCGATGTTTACATTTAAATATTATGCATGTGTTTACAGTATTGGCAATACATCACACACATCTCGTGGCTGGACTTAGGCCACTAGTTTTAGGATGGTATTGTGATTTGGTTCTATCGTTTGACATGTGATCACGTTGAAAGTTAGTCCAGATTCAATCTTGAACCTCTTTCAAAAATGAGTTTCAAAAGTTAGGCCCCAGGCTCGGTAAGATTACCGAAGTGGGAGTTATAATTTTTAACTCGAGCAACCGAAATGGAAAGGCGTGGCTAATCCTAATTACGTTGTGAGATCACGGCTAATCTTGATTATGTACGCGAGATTGTCGCCTTGTCGTAAGTCTTTCGCTTCAATTTTTACACTTTTAGGATAATTAGTATAAGGTTAACTTACGAGTTGTGTGCATGTCTATGTGATTTGTGTTTTTTTCAAGGTAAAGTAAGTTCTCTAACTTTATCTTATATTTATTTTTGGTCGGTTCCTGTTAGGTGTCTGTAAATTTTGAACTTAACATCATGGTCATTTTTTTAAAGAAAATAAAAAAAATCAAAAAATCAAATTGGTGTGCCATCTCTGAAAAGATGAACACAGAAAAAATCCCTTCGAGGAATTTTGTTGACTAATAAAAGATTTTGTCATATCTTTCCTTCTTTAGTGGATAAAAGATTTTCTTGACAAATTTACTTTTGAAAATTCATTGTGATAAAAAAGGAAAATTCCTTCGAGAAATTTGCTAAATGTCAAAGGACTTTATCACATTTTTTCTAAGTTATAAAATCTGCAAGAAAATCATTTCTGAATAATTCACTCATGTCTTCCTAAGAAAATTGTTTGATTTCTCCATAAAATGAAAAAAATAAAGTTGGACCAATCCAGGAGTCATGAACCGACCTCTCTTGGGTCACATACTCATTACTTACTCTAGTTTTATAGAAAATCATAGGTGCCCCAAGCAGGAGCAAAATTGGGCTCATTAATGATAACAACATGCCAGGTAAGACCTTGAGAAATGCGAAAGGACAGGTAATTGCTAATCTCCTAGCCGTTAACCGTGGGGCAAGCGAAGAGGTATATCCTCCTGGAAACAGAATCGTGTCAATTAGTGAGCACTTATAGACTATGTATTCTGATGGGGCGGTGAATTTATCCAGATCAGGCATAAGGGTAGTCTTAATATATTGGGGAATTTCTGCACTTTTTTGAGGAAAGCGCAAACTGCGTAGTAAGAATCCAAGAAGCAAGTATGCTAGCCTAACCCTGCAACGCCTTCCTAGCTAAATTAGTCAAGGGCCTAGCTTTTGGCTTCCTTGCATTCATACGACAAAGGCTCTGGGAGGCTAGTGCGCTATTATTGAGCATAGCGCACTGGCATTTCTGCCGACACTACAGGCAACTGACACAACCAAGTGGACGCCGAATGGTACAAAGTGTGAATGAAGAGGAGCACACGACAGCTGGCCTGGTTCATTTATTGGCACACTGACCGAGTGGTCATAGCTATAATAATTTACATGACTGGTCACGGGTCTCAATGTGGCCAGTGGGGGCCACGACTGAATCCTTCTTTAATGTTCTCCATATCATCGTCTGAAGCAACTAACAAGAGTATCAAGAAGAACGTTAAGCCTTGACGTTTTCAATGCCTTAAGTCGTTCTATCATGCTATATGGAAGAAGAGACGAATAGAAGATTAAAGCATAAACATACGAAACTTTTCTCTCATTCCATGCATCAACGAGCCTTACAAACAAGTCACTT
>JAGVVM010004448.1:0-16353 GCA_019149425.1 Psidium friedrichsthalianum
TTATTTTGTCACAGCTGCTCTCCGTCTTTTATGTGCCCTGAAAAGAGTGGCTGAGATCTGGACTCGAGCCCTGACAGCCGGGAGGCACGCCTCCAGACGTCCGCGATACCAACCTTCCTCCCAAGAACCCTCCGCACTCGCTAAAAATAAAAATGAAAGTGTAAAATATTGAACCAGATCTCCTATAATAATGCCTTTGTCTACTCCCCATCTCGTTTCAATAATGTGTCCTCCCCCCATTTTTTCTTGGAGGAGAGGAAGAGTGGGTATTTTAGGGTGTATTTCACTTAACCCGTGGTTTTCAATCGTAAGGTTAGGAGCCTTCCACTTATATATTGGTCCACACACGCACATCTTTCGATGTAAGACAAGGCATATCTTTATTTGTTTTACAAACAAACTGTTAATGTGTCGTGAGAGGTCTTTGTATCTATAGGTTATGGCACACATTTGGAAGGTACTGAAGACTCTTTCTGAAGAAAAAAAACATCGAGAGTCGAAACTTGTATGACAAATTCAAATTTGTTTTGAATTGGGCGCTGCTATACTTTGACTTTCATTGTATCAATTGCTAGAGAAAATTGTACCATACTTAATAGGGATCCATTAATTTGATGCCAAGTCTTGAGGATGACGATAGAGTTTTGGAATTCAAATCGAGATAATAATTATTCTCCAGATCATATTTTGGATCTTAATGAAATATATAAAGCATTTTATTAAAATTTGGAATAAATTTAATTTTTTATTTTGTCTAAGAACAATTAATTTTTATGATTAGAAATGCATTTGTAGAGAGAGCGCGCGCGATCTTATGCCGTAGCTATATTGCTAACGCGTAGAAGCAAATCGACTACTTTGTAGTGGTGAGCTTTAGTTTTAGAATTTCAAATATATTCTCTCCTTGTGATACATGGTATATCCTTCATTTAAGATGCTTCATCTTATTGGAACTATCCTAATGCTTTTTTTTTTTTCCGAATAGGAATCTTCTAAATTAGTTAGTTTCGTGTCCCTTTGTTTTTTTTTTCCCTCGCAACTAAGGTCGTGCGACCTTTGGTTAGAGGTCATCAACCTTAGGCGACCTAGATCGGAGATCATCTTGGCAGTGGTGATGGCAGTCGAGGTAGAGGGGAGGAAGAGATAACGAGAAAAGAATTTGATTTAGGTGAAAAAAATACCAAAAAAGTCACAGGTTTGTTGTATTTGTGCCAATTTAGTCATAAAGCCTTTCAATTGTACTAATAGGGTCCTAAGCTTTTTGACGATTAGCAAATGTATTCCATCAGGCCAATTTAACGTGGACGTTGACTATTTTACGTAGCACTATTAGTGCTGATATGAATAATTCTTTTAAAATTCTTTTACGATTTTTTATTGATAATTATTTTCTTTTTTTTAATTGTTATTAGCGAGGGTTGCTGGGCCTGCAAGCTCTTCCTGGCCATTGGAGATGGTCGTGGCCCTCATCTAATCGAGCCATCACTAGATCTGGCGAGGGTGGCCCTCACTCGCCTGTGGGGGTTGAGCCCTCACCAAAACTGGTGAGGGTGACCTTCATCTAGGTTGTAGGGGTTGAACCCTTGCCAATCGGCCCTTGAGGCCTTTATCAAGGGCGGCCCTCGTTAGATATCATGAGGGCTCGACTCTCGCGGTCATTAATAAGCTTAACAAAAAAAAATTTAAAAATAGAAAAATTCGTAAAAAAACAGTAAAATTATAAACATTTTCTATGTCAGTAGCATGGGTCATGCTACATAGGAAAGCTGGCATTCATGTTTGCGATTTTTAGCCAAAATTAATTGGATAGACTATATTGATATGTAGTCAAAATATCTAGGACTGAATTAATACAATTAAAAGGCTTAAGATTGAATTGGTACAAATGCAATAGCTAGAACTTTTTTTTTAATACTTTTCCCTATATAGGTTTAGGTTTTTTAATATCCCTTAAAAAGTAGGAGTATTTTGATGTTTTGGAAGTAATTATACGCTACTGCCGGGGATCTATATTATTGTTATTATATGGAAAAAGGTTTGCTTATTTTTTTTTTTTTTATATTTCGTTTTGGTCATGGTTTGCTTACTTCGTAGTGGGAAGATTCCAGGAATGATAGTCACTATCTCCCGAGGCCTGGTACTTGGACTCTCATGTTTTGTTTAGGAAATGCGAGAAAAGGAGGGAAATGAAAATTTGGGTGGAAATTTTTGAAGAAAAAATGCAAAGCAGCGGTTGTTTTCTTTCCATCTAACGAATGCAATCAGTATCAATGATTCGTTTGCATACTTGACGAATGCTATTGATCATTTTTGCATGAGCTGAGATCCACAGGTCATGTGAAACGCACATGCAAATTACGCCAACTAGTAGATAATGTAAATGCAGTAAAATGGAAGTTGTCATCTCGCCTCTTCAGGCAGTGATATTGGAGTTCATTCTTCGACGGCAGGATTATTACGTAAACTTAATTAATCGAAGCACATATCACAAATTAGCGACGACCAATATTTACAACTTCACGGGTTGGCTAGGATTACGTTCCTCGGAATCATTTTCCTGCTCTGGAGCTTTATCATGGAGCACCGTGACTACGACATCGCCGTTGTCGCCAGTGGCATCGACGACTGGTTTCACAACCCCTCGATGCAGCAGCAATTGCGCTTGCGGTTTCTCCAGGGGCACCTTCGGTTTCGCTGGGCTCTTGAATTTGGCCGAGTGGGAAAGCTCGTCGACAGCTTCGTAGATTTCTTCGACACACCTCACCACCTGAATCAATACGGAAGCAACAGTTGCGGCTGGGACAATTGAAAGCAGTTCCGTGTCCTCCAACGATGTGGTTTTGAGCAGAATCTTGAGGTTGTCGACTGCGACTTCGGAGTTATGCAGGTGGAGGCTTGCCAGGGAAGGGTCGGTCGTGAGTTTAATGGTCGAGGCGAGCATCCTCAGGGCCATGCTCGATTCCGAAGTAATCTTCATGCATGGTTCCTGAATTCTCTTCTTAAATGACGGAGGTGCCTGTTGATTGGAAAAAAAAAAAAGTGCATAAGTTTAGTGGAGTCCCACTAAATGCATCGATCGGAACAAAATCTTCTTAGAACATGTTTTATATTAAGAAATCTTCCATTGTTTCGAAATCTAAGTAATCTTATGGAAATATTGTTCTCTTTTGGAGCGAATGCAAGCAAGTCGAATTTAATTTTTCATCCCGCCTGACGCGTGATCGTGCAATAAAGCCACAACGAAAAACTATCGCTTTTCCATGCAGGATGGCAAGACCGATCATGATAAGGACTCATGCGATATTTTGCATACCAATGAACACTATTATCAAGCATAATAAGCATTGTTACGGGGAGGTCAGAGCTGAGGTAGCCATTGAGAGCTTCGACTTGGTAAGCGCATTGGCGGGCGAGAGCTCCGATCTTCAAGTACTGCTTCCATGGGTGGAGGAACCGGAAGCGCCCGTGTCCCGGTTCCCATGTGGCGAAATTCGCCTGCGAATTCACATAACCATTGCCCTTCTGATAAACAAACAGAAAAAAGTAGGAAAGAAGCAACCACATCTCGATTCATCGTATCAGGTAAGAAAAGACAGAACATTTTTTTAGTACCAGAAGGTACATGTTGACGCAGTGTGCTGATGGTGCATGGCACTAACAAACTCAAAGGTAAAGTTGAGAGAGACAAGAGAGAATCTCACCAATGATTCTTCCGCGTTCTTGGATGTAAGAATGCTCTTATACCCCAGAAGGAATGTCTTCTCACCTGTGGAGATCACAGGTTCATCTTCATTCACCGATTGGAAATACTCACTTCCAAATCCTGCCAGAAAGTTTCAAATATTTCACTCTCAATCTCAATATATTTGTTGAATTCACTGTTAAATTTGATGTATACGGTCTATCTCTTCACGATAGTATCTTAAGTTTTTCGAATGACCTTCGAGAAAAACGGCTAACTTTTCCAGGTGCAAGAGGATGAGCTTGTGAAGATCTTCGCCGGCCCAGACCGGGCAAAGGAAAATGGACACGATCGTGCAGGTCACTCCACCTATTAAGATGGTTGAGAGCCTCTCGTGAGCTAGCTCGAGCAGCTTCTCGACTCGATAGCCCGAGATGGCCACCATGCTGAACGTGAGGATGAATATTAGGACACCATAGTCGTATCTCGCCTTTATCCGGGGAAAGAACCTGGTAAATGTAGCTGCTCCAGCTGAAATTGTCGATTAACTTCACCAATGTAAGATTTCAAGACTAGCAATCTCAATTCCAATCTCTAGCTAGATAATAATATGCTCCCGTTTTACTTAGTTACAACTTAAATCTAACTGTAATGTGGATGAGGAAATTATTATGCCATGTTGGTGATAAAATCAGAGAAACCCTAGATGCTCTAAGACTATAGACTCAATTTAATTTTGAAGTGATAGGACATATAGAATTAGCTAACTCGTTTGAAAATGAATCCATTAATTTGTTCTAGTCTCATTTGCTTCATCATCCAATTCGCCACATCATTATAAAAGAAATTTAGTAAAAAGACTCTTAAGGTATCGCTAGGATTGCCCTTAGGAATATAATACATACCTAGTAAGAAAACAAGGAACCCCAGGACAACGGGCTCTCCTTCCTCTCCGAAAAGACATGCTAGATGCTGGGCCCCAACACCTAAAGCACCAGCTGAGAATGTTGCAAAACCCCTATTCAGACCTTTGCTTAGGGTGGCACCTGCCAAGCACAAAAAAAAAAAAAAAGGCAATTTCAATTTGGGATCATGTTAATTAAAAAAAAAAACACGTGACATCCACTATTATTCAAAGTCTTTACATAGTCAATTGCCAACAACGCACCAAGAAACTAATGAGACTTACCAACGGTGAATTCGAAGACGACGGCGACGGTAAGCACAGCCCACATTCCTGAGATCCCGTAGCTGTCGTAGAAGGGCCTCACGTAGTATAGGAGGGAAACGAGCGTGAGAGCCAACCCTACTTTGAGGGAGTGGATCACTCTTCTCGGATCGTCTTGTCCGAGTTTCTTAATGCTCCTCCCTAGATCGACCGCTTTGTCCTTAGACTTCCCGAGGCGTGTCCGGACCCAACTCAAGCCTTGAGCTAGCGGCCTCGGCTGTCTCTCCTGTGCTACTGCCTCAATGTCCATCGCCAATAAGGGCTCGAGGAAAATGAACTCAATTTGCTTCTCATGCACGCTGTGGAGGAAAATGGGGTTTTGAGGCAATGGATTTATAAGGAGGCATAGTTTGGCAGCATCATTTCGAGAATATTTTGCTTGGACAAACGCGTTTCAATGCGGCTGACTAGACTTTTACCTAGATCCGACCTAATATTTTTCTAAGCCCCGAACGAATAGCCCACCAGAATTTTAGTAATCTAAAGAGATAAACCAGCTATCGCACTATCATGTACAAACTCTCTTATTTTACGCCTTGTGCATGCTTGACCCCTCTAAACGTCCTTTGCCCTTTCCCACAAAAAGTGCAAACTAAAAGGAAAAATGACCTTGTTAATTTATATCTTCATATTTGACTAATATTTTTTTTTTTATATCTTCATAATGTATGTGCGGTGTATAGAGCATGCGCTAAGTACTATTTCCAAGCCTAAATTGAAACCGCATATTTGAAATGCAAAATGCGATCTGGAAATGCACACAACGGCATGCAAAAATGGAAGACTTAAGGGATAAGTAGAAGTGTTTGGATGAGAGGCACCGAGATTTTTGTTGAGTTGAAAGCGTATGGAATCCAATAAAAGTTTTAAATTCGGAAACCACCTTCAAATTCTATTAATGCCTCTGATCATGTTAGTAAACTACATGGGAACCATTCACAGCCGAGAGACATATCAATGCTTTTCGCTTTCTTAGAGACTAGGGACTACATGAAAACCTAGTTGAGAATCAGAGACTACAAATTTAATACATAATAAAATTAAGCTCGTTTGATAACCTTAAGTATTATTGACTTAGCACATACACGAATTTTCATAGAGGGGGTTGAGAGGGGAAAAAATGATATTAAGAGTGCATTTGTTTAGCTGATTAGGAAAACATTTTCCTAAAAAATAACTGCTAGTAGCGCTTACGAAAATGAATGAAGGAAAAAAATTTCATCGTTCAAGAAAATGTGTGGACATGAATTGTGATTGATAATGAAAGAACTTTCATTGATTAATTATTTCAAATGATACAAAAAGTTATTTGTAGGAAAGTATTTTTCAAATCATTCATTTTTGCAAAATAAACAGAACCTTAAAGTTCTTGCCTTGTTTGAATAGAACGAAAGAAACAACACAGAAAAAAAATAAGAAAATATAAAAAAAAAAGATTTGGAGAGACTTTGTGTGGTTAATTTCATTACTTAATTCAAATAATCTCAACTCCATTCGCGAAGAGATTTGAAGGGATTGGTGTTTTAATTAGACAATTTTTCTTCTTTTCCACTTGCACCCTTATTTTGTTATAGATTATCACAAAGAGGACATAAATAGGTGCAATGCATTATTTTCCATCCATTTCTCTTACGACTATCCAGAGAACATTATAACCACTTCGCTTCTCCCCCACCACAAAATCTCATCTACCAAACTTTGTGTTAGTGTGATAAGTAAGGGAAGGGCTACTTAATTTGTTCGCGTGGAAAAAGTAATCGCCGATTATGTTGTTAGAACATATCAATAATTACACATTGTTTCAAGAAAATGTGTGGACATGAATTGTGATTGACAATGAAAGAACTTTCATTGATTAATTATTTCAATTGATACAAAAAGTTTTTTGTAGGAAAGTATTTTTCAAATCATTCATTTTTTGCAAAATAAACAGAACCTTAAAGTTCTTGCCTTGTTTGAATAGAACGAAAGAAACAACACAGAAAAAGAAGAAGAAAATATAAAAAAAGATTTGGAGAGACTTTGGGTGGTTAATTTCATTACTTAATTCAAATAATCTCAACTCCATTCGCGAAGGGATTTGGAGGGATTGGTGTTTTAATTAGACAATTTTTCTTCTTTTCCACTTGCATCCTTATTTTGTTATAGATTATCACAAAGAGGACATAAATAGGTGCAATGCATTATTTTCCATCCATTTCTCTTACGACTATCCAGAGAACATTATAACCACTTCGCTTCCTTGTCCTCCCCCCCCCCCCCAAACCCCCCAACCAAAAAGTCTCATCTACCAAACTTTGTGTTAATGTGATAAGTAAGGGAAGGGCTACTTAATTCGCTCCGTGGATAAAGTAATCGCCGATTATGTTGTTAGAACATATCAATAATTACACATTGTTTCTAAGTACTCACTCCCCGTCACCATCTACCAAACTTTGTGTTAACGTGATAAGTAAGGAAGGGCTACTTAATCCGCTCCGTGGAAAAAGTAATCGCCGATTATGTTGTTAGAACATATCAATAATTACACATTGTTTCTAAGTACTCACTCCCCGTCACCATCTACCAAACCTTGTGTTAATGTGACAAGTAAGGAAGGGCTACTTAATTTGCTCCGTGGAAAAAGTAATCGCCGATTATGTTGTTGGAACATATCAATAATTACACATTGTTTCTAAGTATTCACTCCCCATCACCATTTTCGCATTACATGGTGATCCAACGCCCAAGAGAGAAATCCAACCCCTCCTTTCCATCTCCTACTTTCCCTCTCTCTCCTCCCTTTCCCTCCCTAGTTTGTCGTGCCTTGCCACCGCCCCTACCTTTGCCGGCAACTCTCCAAACCACCTTCAAGCATGGGGTGACAAGTGACCACACAAAGTCGCTTTGGGTCTACTAGCTTCTGCAATGGTTGGACATGAGGTCGACGGCAACAGTCGATGTTGCACATGCCAACTACATCTTCCACTGACCATGCTCAACCTTAGTATGGGGGCGATTCGGGGCTTGGGCTTGCTCCCGGCTCAAATCTCCACTCGTCCTAGTTGATTGTGCCATGAACCATGGCACTGGCAATGGAAGGTTTAGATCATGCACCGTGAAGGGAGGGGAGTGTTTATATGTTTCCAGGCGCACACGTAAAGGCTCTAGCCAATGGTCTGGACTTTCTTTCAATTGAAAATCAGACGGTCACTTCAAGAAAGTCCTTGGATAGAAAGGCCCTATGAAGCCTTACTGTTTGAGGTGCTTTGATTTGGCTCGTCAGCCTATCTTTTGACATTAATTAAGACGTGTAGCCGAACCATTATGCGCAACTTGCTTGGATGAAGTCGAAATCACTAGTAATCGCTTTTCCAATTTCGGTCTCGATTAGTTCACAAGATTGAATGGTGCGTACCTTTACGGAAAGAAACTCTCAACTAGAACCATGTCCAATCTCCTTTGATTATGTCGTGATGCTTTGGTTGCCGGCAAACCTATCCTTGGGTTGGATGAATTATCCGAAGAGGATTGCTCACCTTGATTATATGTGTAAATAGAGAAAAGCTCTGTATGGGTAAGAGCTTCATGGGGACTACTTTATGATGGCGGACGACTACCCATTTCTGAAACTCCTGCCTAAAAAAATGGCTTTAGAACTAGCTGGATCCATCCATAAGGTAGTCGGTTGCTACTCCTCCGATATGAAAATAATTATTCATCATTCTCATAAAACATTCATATTGCCCTATGATAGTGCTTGCAGTTGGGTTCACGCTAAGTGTTGGCTAAGTTTCATCATTTATTTATTTATATATTTATGAAACTAATCTTATTAAGATTGCCAATCTATTGGACGAATTTTGTACATATACGATTACACATATCCTTGGGATTTCGCACAAAAAATACGAGTAAAGTAGTTGAAATTTAGCTGAAGAACAATATGTGTGCTTTTTTGTCACTAAAACTAATCTTAAGACAGAATGTCCCTTATATTATACAGACTAAAAGTGCAATTTGATGGTAATTGTTTCTCTTTTTAATGGCTACCTTTCCACTGTAAATAAATTATCAACTAGGCCCATGGATGAAATATAGGCCTGCCGATTGGGCCACCAGCAATATTATCAGGCCGGTCTAGCATTAAATCTAATTATTATTACCCTAATTATGCTAAAAGATGTTAAGAAGACTAGTGATTTCGCAAGTGTGTGTTCTTTTGCCTTATCTGCAATTTATGATATATTTGTTTCCTGTAAAGTTCATTATAAAGGGAAATCCTTTTGTGAAAATCATTATCAAGAAAAATGTTTGTCCTTTCTTCATATTAGGGAACTTATCTTCCTTATTTTAAACGTGAATGTTTTCTTTGATCGCAAATAATTTTCCCTAACCAATCAATTTTGGTAAATCAAATGTGTGATAGTCCGACAAATTAGTTCGCAGATTTTTTTTTTTTTACAACTAAAATGAACACACCCTTTGTACTTGAAAGTTTTTGTACCCACCCATCGGTGGCCTAGTTGGTTTGCACTCTGGTCCTTTCACGAGAGGTTCTGGGTTCGAACCTCGCTGGGTACCGGTGATTTAAGCGGAGGATCGTGGCGGTGGATGCTGCGCTAGCCCTCCCGGAGGATTAGTCGAGGTGCGCGATCCGTACAGACGCTGGCCCGGACACCTTCGATAAAAAAAAAAATTTGTATTCAATGAAGCATTCAAACTTCCGTTGCGCATACGGTATACGCCCATTGGTCCTTCCATTAAGGGTGTGGAGACCTAATTACTTGAAAGTCCATGGAAAACCCTCAAAGCCACAAGAGCCAATTAGTGCGGGCCTTGACCTTGTAGGCGGTGTTGATGTAGAGTTGTTTGCACACAGTTAGTACCAATGCGCCAATTATAGGGTTTCACTCAAATTTATTGAGTGGACTGAAAGGGAACTTAGGCAAAGGTTGCAACAACTGAAAACGACTGTCGAAGACGCAGGTAAGGAGGAAGAAGAGAAAGAACAAACGACTCTCAGTTTATCTTGTAATCGAGAGCTGAAGCGGACCCCGATGCAGGTCCCACTTCTATTGCATGAAGAAGCGATCTTGCTACGGGCCTAATCCGTCCTCGAGCCACCCATTTTATCTTAGTTGCGGATTTAAAAATTTTTTTAGAAGTTAAATAAAGTAGTAATCAACGGCTGGCATACAAGGTGCTAAAAAAATAAATGATTAATCACCAAGCCCTCGTTTTTCCCCCCCACTTCCTTGCTTCGTTTAGCATTAAAGGCACACCTCGGCCAAGCTCCATTGGAAGAAAGAGAGCGAAAAGCATTTACCTCGAGAAAGGGAGAGGGGCAGACAAATAAATAATAAAAAATTGCTTAGAACCCAATGTATTGGTGTTAGTACCCACTTCTACCACATGATTTCTTAGATGTGGTTGTCGTTTAATGTCGATAACCTCTTTTTTCATTATATATATATTGCACTAGGAAGATGCTCGTATGTTGCCCGAGTCTAAGATTATATTTGTATTCTAAATATTGGTGTAGACATGAACTTTTATGAGATATAATATGCATAGTGATTGTGACAGAATCAATATCAACATTAATCAAATTCTTAGTTAGAGTTTATGTGGGATTTTAGTTAAAGTGGATCCAAATAAATCGTGCTGATGTAACATCCGATTAAAAGAAGACAGTAGACATAAAATTGCACTATTTTTAAAATCATAATGCAAGTAGATGCAACATTTTGAGGATATAAAATAATATGAATCTATAAAAAAACAAAACCATGGAAGGATAAAGTAAGAATGTCGATTCTCCTCTCTCGATAGCTCCGTTTATTGACCAAAAAAAAAAAAAAAACCCTACCTCTAGCAACCAAATTTGGACCTTTTGCAACAAGTTTTTTTGGTAGCTAGAGGCAGGGTATTTTTTGCAGTGATGTTCCTTGACTAGTCCCAGCACGGAAATTGACCCATTCCGGTGCATCGGGTAAAACTCCACCCACAAAGTGCCAGTAGTGACTCAGGTATACATTGGAATAGCCTTGAATTTAAGCACGATAATCTCTATTTCATTCAAATTAAATGCTTAATCACTTAGTCCATCCCCGAGGGTTTTAATTTATCATTATAAGAACATCTATCTATCCTTTTCTTTTAGATGTCAACAATCAGCGTCAGTCCCTTCTCCTCATGCTCATAAACATGAAAATAGGCTAGAACTATTGCATCGAAAATAGTGTTCCATTTGTTGTTTTATGCATTGCAATTATTTGA
This sequence comes from Psidium friedrichsthalianum, assembly GCA_019149425.1. Classification (NCBI taxonomy): domain Eukaryota; kingdom Viridiplantae; phylum Streptophyta; class Magnoliopsida; order Myrtales; family Myrtaceae; genus Psidium; species Psidium friedrichsthalianum. The sequence continues at coordinate 11,172 of JAGVVM010004448.1, forward strand.
TGGGTATTCCACTGCTGAACTAGGAGGACAAAAGTACAAAAATGAACGATTTTATGTGGATCCAAGTTGTGGCAAAGATATTCTACGTATGGGACCCTTGCAAGCACATATTTATTTATTTATTTATTTTTTGGTATTGAAGGTGTCCGGGCCAGCATCCGTACGGATTGCACACCTCGACTAATCCTCTGAGAGGGCTAGCGCAGTATCCCATCCCCACGACCCTCCGCTTAAATCACCGGCTCCCAGCGAGGTTCAAATCCAGGCTCGTGAAAGGACCAGAGCGCAAATCAGCTGGGCCACCGATGGATGGGTTCGTAAGCACATATTTATTTAAGGTCAAAGAAAACAAACAAATGGTATTGATATCCTTAGACACCATTGAATTATTAATGAAATGTCGTGCGAGACCACTCAAACTTCCATGACCTTAAATTTCCCTTTGATTTTCTCCATTCTCTCTCATTCTTTTTCGAGGCTGGTGTCCGTCTCTTTTTGGTTGAAACTTGAATGAGCGGTTGTTGAATATCTTAGGCGGGGATCTAGCTAGCTTGTCTCTTTACACCAACCCCTGGACAAGTGGGCCGATCTTAAATCTCGATTTGCAATCATGGATGTTCATTCTCCCGGCCTATTGCGACTAATGCCTTCCACTTCCACTTTTGCAGTGTCAAGCTGCCTGCAGTGCGCTCGCGATTGGTTGAGACCAGAGATGTGAAATATGAATCATAGCAACTTAGAATGACCAATGTTTATATTAGCGATTTTCGATTAAAATTAGTCGAATTGATTAAATTGATGCAAATATAAAATTTTTAGGATTAAATTGATTAAATTCAAATGTTTAAAATTAAATTGATATCAACGCAAGAGGTTTGAGATTTTGTTTTTTGTGCTTTTCCCCGCAAATCTTACTACTTGACGATTTAATGGGGTTGATTATTAAGACCGTTGCGTAACTCTCTAATTTCTCTTATTTTCTAATAACATGGATATTTGAAACTTAAGCTAGACTAACATCAAGGTGGCACGCAAATTATCCCATTCACATGCATCAGGCGGGAAAAAAAAAATTAACTAGGCTCGTACGCAAGAGATTTAAGACAGGGCCTCCATAAAAAAACTTGCCACCGATTCGACTAGCCAATGGACGATGACCATCGTGAGAGCTGCCGCCAAGTTGTGAAGATGTGGCCCCTCCCCCCGGTGGTCCTCTCTCTCTCTCTCTCTGGTCGAAGCCCGACGATGCAGGTTTGTTGGCAGTGACTTAGCTTGGCGTGACACGTCGAGCTCCACCTTGTCGCCATGGGGCGAGCTCTACTCATCAGTGGCGACAAGCCTTCTGTTCTCAAGGGGTCGAGCCTCCAAATTTCGAGGTTCAACGGGGCCTCCAGATTTGGAGGCTCAGAGACCACCTTGCAATCGTCGAGGTCTCGTAGTTGATATTGAGCTTGACGAGATCTCGACGGCAATCGAGGCTGAGGTGTAAGAGGGCATCTCGCACAGGCTAGGGAGGCAGCGAGAGACATAGAGGAAGTGTGAGCAATTGGGAAAACACAATGCGATAGTATGTATTGTTAGAATGCCCACCCCAAAACATTTTAACATGATATCAGAACCAGTGTTGTCTGCGAATGTGCATAGGCAGTACATGAAATTTGACTAATGAGGAAAGGATGCACATTAAAAATAAACATATAACATGTCGTTTCATTTAATAGAGGGATCAAATTAACTCGACCTTTGGAATTTCACCGCTAGATTGAACAAACAAAAAAGTTTAGGAATGTAATTGAGCAAAGGAAAAAAAAAAAGGGTTCCGTGACCGACTATTTATATCACCTTTAAAAGTGATTCACAGCTTTCTTCATGCTGATGTCAACAACTTGAAACGAATAAAGGAAATGGTCATCTCAGTTGACAGGAACAGCGATCTCATTCCGGTATTCCTTTAGCGCAACCAATTAATATAAACTAATGTTAAAGGGAAATGATGCGAGATACATTTGATATGTTGTCAACATGATTTCCAAATCCACTGCATCTCCGCCTTTAGGGTGTTGGTTTTCGTTGCCCTAATTGAAAGAATGGAATTAGACTTTGAGGGGTGAATAGATAGTATTTAAGGAATTATTTGTCCCATAAAATTTTTTAAAGGTTACTGACAAAAATCCTCCGGCATACGATAAGGTCTTAAATGAGAATAGCCGATAGCAATTCTGGTGTTTCTCCAAGAACGCTCAAAAGAAAACAATTGGATAATAAATATTGTACTTAAAGAAAGAAAAATAAAAATGAAAAGTGTAAAATATTGAACAGAAACGTTGAATTTATAATAATGAAAACCTTTCGTGAACAGACATACTATTTCCAAAGGACATTACTTTTCATCGAAAATTCGATTTTTTTAAAAATGATCATCGATAAGTGCATTTAATAATTGTGCACCTGCACCAAACATTTTCTTGGAGGAGAGGTTTGAAGAGTGGGTACTTTAGGGTGTATTTCACTTAACCCGTGGTTTTCAATCGTAAGGTTAGGAGCCTTCCACTTATATATTGGTCCACACACGCATATCTTTTCGATGTAAGACAAGGCATATCTTTATTTGTTTTACAAACAAACTGTTAATGTGTCGTGAGAGGTCTTTGTATCTATAGGTTATGGCACACATTTGGAAGGTACTGAAGACTCTTTGTGAAGAAAAAAAACATCGAGAGTCGAAACTTGTATGACAAATTCAAATTTGTTTTGAATTGGGCGCTGCTATACTTTGACTTTCATTGTATCAATTGCTAGAGAAAATTGTACCATACTTAATAGGGATCCATTAATTTGATGCCAAGTCTTGAGGATGACGATAGAGTTTTGGAATTCAAATCGAGATAATAATTATTCTCCAGATCATATTTTGGATCTTAATGAAATATATAAAGCATTTTATTAAAATTTGGAATAAATTTAATTTTTTATTTTTTCTAAGAACAATTAATTTTTATGATTAGAAATGCATTTGGAGAGAGTGCGCGCGCGCGATCTTATGCAATAGCTATATTGCTAACGTGTAGAAGCAAATCTACTACTTTGTAGTGGTGAGCTTTAGTTTTAGAATTTCATATATATTCTCTCCTCGTGATACATGGTATATCCTTCATTTAAGATGCTTCATCTTATTGGAACTATCCTAATGTTTTTTTTTTTGGAATAAGAATCTTCTAAATTAGTAAGTTTCGTGTCCCTGTGTTTTTTTCCCTCCCAACTAAGGTCGTGCGACCTTTGGTTAGAGGTCGTCAACCTTAGGCGACCTAGATCGGAGATCATCTTGAGGCCTAGCAACCTCCAAGTAATGGTGACGGTGGTGATGGTAGTCAAGATAGAGGGGAGGAAGAGATAACGAGAAAAGAATTTGATTTAGGTGAAAAAAATACCAAAAAGTCATAGATCTATTGTATTTGTGCTAATTCAATCATAAAGCCTTTCAATTGTACTAATAGGGTCCTAAGCCTTTTGACGATTGGCCAATGTACTCCATCTGGCCAATTTAACGTGGATGTTGACTGTTCTACGTAGCACTATTAGTGCTGATATGAATAATTCTTTTAAAATTCTTTTACGATTTTTTATTGATAATTATTTTCTTTTTTTTTTTAATTGTTGTTAGCGAGGGTTGCTGGGCCTGCAAGCTCTTCCTGGCCATTGGAGATGGTCGTGGCCCTCATCTAACCGAGCCATCACCAGATCCGGCGAGGGTGGCCCTCACTCACCTGTGGGGGTTGAACCCTCGCCAAAACTGGTGAGGGTGACCTTCGTCTAGGTTGTAGGGGTTGAACCCTTGCCAATCGGCCCTTGAGGCCTTTATCAAGGGCGGCCCTCATTAGATATCATGAGGGCTCGACCCTCGCGGTCATTAATAAGCTTAAAAAAAAAATTTAAAACTAGAAAAATTCATAAAAAATAAAAATTATAAACATTTTCCATGTAAGTAGCGTGGGTCATGCTACATAGGAAGGCATGCATTCATGTCTGCGATTTTTAGCTAAAATTAACTGAATAGACTATATTGATATGTAGTCAAAATATTTAGGACTAAATTAATACAACTAAAAGATTTAAAATTGAATTGGAACAAATGCAATAGCAAGAACTTTTTTTTTAATACTTTTCCCTATATAGGTTTAGGTTTTTTAATATCCCTTAAAAAGTAGGAGTATTTTGATGTTTTGGAGGTAATTATACGCTACTGCCGTGGATCTATATTATTGCTATTATATGGAAAAAGGTTTGCTTGCTTTTTTTTTTTTTTTATATATTTCTTTTTGGTCATGGTTTGCTTACCTCGTAGTGGGAAGATTCCAGGAATGATAGTCACTATCTCCCGAGGCCTGGTACTTGGACTCTCATGTTTTGTTTAGGAAATGCGAGAAAATGAGGGAAATGAAAATTTGGGTGGAAATTTTTGAAGAAAAAATGCAAAGCAGCGGTTGTTTCTTTCCATCTAACGAATGCAAAGAATCTAGTATCAATGTCGTTTCAAGATTTATTTTTTGTCCAAAGTACTTTGACGAACTGGCCAATACTATTGATCATTTTTGCATGAGATGAGATCCACAGGTCATGTGAAACGCACATGCAAATTACACCAACTAGTAGATAATGTAAATGCAGTAAAATGGAAGTTGTCATCTCGCCTCTTCAGGCAGAGATATTGGAGTTCATTCTTCGACGGCAGGATTATTAAGTAAACTTAATTAATCGAAGCACATATCACAAATTAGCGACGACCAATATTTACAACTTCACGGGTTGGCTAGGATTACGTTCCCCGGAATCATTTTCCTGCTCTGGAGCTTTATCATCGAGCACCACCGTGACTACGGCATCGCCGTTGTCGCCAGTGGCATCGACAACTGGTTTCACAACCCCTCGATGCAGCAGCAATTGCGCTTGCGGTTTCTCCAGGGGCACCTTCGGTTTCGCTGGGCTCTTGAATTTGGCCGAGTGGGAAAGCTCGTCGACAGCTTCGTAGATTTTCTTCGACACACCTCACCACCTGAATCAATACGGAAGCAACAGTTGCGGCTGGGACAATTGAAAGCAGTTCCGTGTCCTCCAACGATGTGGTTTTGAGCAGAATCTTGAGGTTGTCGACTGCGACTTCGGAGTTATGCAGGTGGAGGCTTGG
>JAGVVM010004449.1:0-34669 GCA_019149425.1 Psidium friedrichsthalianum
TACCCTGTGAACACAGCCATCCAATATACAAGCCAGTCATCGCGACTCAAGTCTCGCGACTCAAATTCTAGGAGCATGAACACACCAAAGGCAAGAGCAATTGAGACATTGACCAAGCACGAAACCTCCATGTTAGTCAATCGCTTCTTTTGTCACGTTCAATGGATCGATCGAACTCGTTCCGATATGAACACATGTGTTCTAACTTAGACGTTCTAACTCTGATGACTTGTGACTTGTCATCCCTATTGTGTATCCAATGCCTAATAGTGAGGCTGCGAACACACTAGTCTCAACTGCTCGTGATGCCCAATCCACGATCCTTCGACTAGAAGCCATTTGAAGATTAGAGACTAACTGATGACCCGTCACACATATTCTTGATGGCTCAAGAATGGGTATCAATTCCAATTGATCTAATGGACTTTATTCATCTAAAATAAATGGACAAGATAAATAAACAAACATCTTACCATTAATATAATATCGATAGTATAATATTTATGCCATACACGTAACCATCACAGGGTTGCTTTAGGGCATACTCCTAATAGAATGTTTGTGGGGATAGGAAGTTAATTAGTCCGGTGTAGTTCTCCGTCTGAGTTCATTCACGCTCGAGCTTGATCTGTGCATCTTACACAAATCCTGAGACAATGTCTCGTCCGTCGTCACTAAGCCTCTAGTCATCTCCCACATCAAATCTACTCATTAATGACAAGCCATCACAACCCTACCCTAGCCTAAATCTAGCCTAACCTAGCCTATGACAACTTATCAACATCCATCATCACCTAGCCTTAGACTAAATCCCTAATTGGCCTAAGCCCTCTACCCCATCACTTCATCCGCTAAAAAGTGGATCTTTGTTCCTTGGAAGAATGACCACCATTTCTCTCTCACACTCTCTCATATCTCAATCAAGACTCTCTCTCTCCATCTCACTCTCCCTCGTCGGCGTCTCTCTCTCCCGCTCTCATCTCTCGCCTACCGCCGGCCAGAGCTTCGCCGGCCACGCGTCTACCGGCCTCGCTGACTACTACAAAGCCATCACCGACGCATCCGCCCCAAGCTCCCTCTCTACCTCACAAGATCTCTCTCTCTCTCTCTCTCTCTCTCTCTCTCTCTCTCTCTCTCTCGGGGCCTCACTGCTTCCCTCGCGGATTAAGCCACGTCGGGGACTTCTCCGGCTACCTAACCATCACCGGAGCTCCATCTTACACCCTCGATGGCCCTCAAGTCTCTTAGCTCTCTTAGTAAGACACACTCTCTCAAACTCTCTCAACCTCTCTTTGTTTTCTCTCGGATTCTCCTTGCACCACCTGTCTTTCAAGAGCCCTCACGATTGCTATAAAACTCAAATGGACATGAAACCATAGCCATTCTCTTTCTTTCTTCAAGCCAGTTCCAACGCAACTTCACTCGCACCAAATGGCTATCGGAGCTGGCCAAAACAGCTTCCCGAAGCCGACTGCTCCATGTTGGCACCTGGTTTTTATCACCTTTTTCTCTTTAAAAAATTAATAGAAAATCCATAAAAATTCATAAAATTACAAAATCAACTTTGGAAGCCTTGGCCAAGTCTAAAGAACATATTTTGAACAAAAAGTGATTTTTCATTTTTTCATATTTTTAATATTTTTCAAAAAATACAAAAATACTTGAAAATTCGAGAATAATAACATTTGAGGCCACAAAAATACACAAAAATAGTCAATATTTTTCTTTTAATCCCATTTCATGTTGGCCATCGCAAATTCAAAATACAATTTGGAGTCATGTGTTCCTTCACAAGTATAATCTCGAATCGGGCCTAAAAAAATCTAATTTAAGTCATTTTATTTTATTTTTCATTTTTAGGAGTTGTGACATTGTCCTCTAATAGTCCAAGTTTTCATCTTGGCCCAATTGTACCCAGAATGACTCAATTTGCATGTTTGAGAGGGTTTTGGGAGATTGAAGAAAAATTAAAAGAAAGAAAAAAACAAAGAGAGAGAGAATTCTTTTCCAAAAGAGAATCTTGAAGATGTTGAGAGTATAAAGTTAGGTGTTACCATCACCAATTTCTCTACCGATTAACACAAGTCGCGAGTTCATCCCCGTCATTCGAGCCGTAATCTTGATCCACAATGTGGTACGATGTCCGAATTCGGTAATCAAATCCGTCAAATCAGGTAACAATCTTAACCATTAAAATCTTCGAGAATGTCGTTACCTAAATGGATTGATTTAAATTTTGATTATGTCGTGTCATATTTGTATGTCTTCATATCCACATGTCGTATTCGTATTGCAATTTTCTACATTTTTCGCTTAAAATATCCGAATCCCAGATTACGGTAGGCTTTGCCCCCTACTTGGTGATGCAAAGATCTCTTGTATTCCATCTTTTATATTTTGATTTCTGTATTATCAAACCCCAGAATTGGCGAGCGTAGCCACCTATTGGAGGTTCTTTATTTACTGTTTTCTGTATTCTATGTTTTGCAGTTGAATTTCCGTATTATCAAACCCCAGACTTGGTGGGTCGAGCCACCTACTGGAGGTTCTTTATTTACTGCTTTCTGTATTCTATTTTCTGCAATTTAATTTTCGTATTATCAAACCCCAGAATTGGTGGACCAAGCCACCTGCTGGAGGTTCTTTATTTACTGCTTTTTGTACTTTATTTTATGCATTTTGGTTCTACACCATCGAATCCCAGAATTGGTAGGCCGAGCCACCTGCTAGAGGTTCTTTATTTATTGCTTTCTGTATTCTAGTTTATGGGTTTTAGTTTCTACATTATCAAACCCCAGAATTGGTAGGCCGAGTCACCTACTGGAGCTCATAACACTGCTCAAAAGTGTTGACACTTGATTTTTAATCACCTTTTCTCTTTTTAAATTAACGAAAAGTTTATAAAAATTTATAAAATTAAAAAAATCAACTTTGGAGACCTTGGCCAAGTCTAACGAACCAATTTTGATCAAAAATGATTTTTCATATTTTCAGTATTTTTCAGCATTTTTATTTTCAAAAATTAATAGAAAATTCATAAAAATTTATAAAATAAAAAAATCAAATTTGGAGACCTTAGCCAAGCCTAGGGAACCAATTTTGATCAAAAAATAATTTTTCATATTTTTAGTATTTTCGGCATTTTTTTTTTCAAAAATTCATAAAAAATCAAGAAAAAATGAGAAAATTGCAAAATCAACTTTGGAAGCCTTGGCCAAGCCTAGAAAATCATTTTTGAACAAAAAATAATTTTTCATATATTTTGTATTTTTTAATATTTTTCAGAAATTAGGAAAGTATTTGAAAATAAAATTGCACTTGAGGCCACGAAAATATGAAAAAATAGTCATTATTTTTCTTTTAATTTTCTCTTCATTTTGGCTGAGGAAAATCTACAAAAATTAATCTGGAATTGGGAATTATTTTGTTAATCTCATTTTCAGATTAATTAAAAAAAATTTAAAAATTCATTTTAGCTCTGTAATTTTCGATTTTTGTATTTCTGGAGTCGTGACATTATCCTCTAATATGATGGCTCTCTCCCATCTGAGCTTGGGATTCTGTCCAAATGGGAGTAACTTTAGTTTGATAGTTCCAGAGTCAGTGGTGAGATTCCGTCAACATTTTCCTGGCTTGAAAATCTTAATAAGGTGTGGGCATCGGATAACAATCTTACTGGCAAAATACCAGAATTCATAGGAAATTAGTTGCAGCTTACACGGCTGATTCTTCGAGGAAATTCTTTTGAAGGAATATGAAGAAACTGTCTATTCTGATATTGAGGAATAACAATATTCGCTTCCATCAAATTTTTCAGGATACCCAAAGTTTATCTCAGCTGGACTTAAGCTTTAACAAGTTAACTGGACAGATTCCAGACTCTCTTTTCAATTTGAGCTCACTCACTTACTTGTTTCTTGGAAATAATAGTTTGAGTGGCACACTTCCTAAACATAAAAGTGCATCCCTTCATAACATAGGATGTGCTCATAGAGAAATTTGACTGGTATGTGAAGCGCTGATGTTCTATTTTGCTTCAGGCACACAAGAAAAAGAGTACGTGCATTAAGTGAAGATTAGGAGGCAGCTATTAGATCTTTATTTGAGAAGTTCAAGGACCATAAAAGGTGCAGCTACATGATTGCAAACGCGTTGGATGGTGATGGAATATTCACACCTGCACAAATTGCTTGTAAACTCAAACAGCTAGGTTTACGTGCTCCCCGACAGAAAAAGGTTGAAGCCAGCTTGCATTTGAGAGATGAGAATCTTAGTGATCATCCTGCTGATGAAACGCAGGATTCGGACAATGGGACATTGCTATCATTGAGGCTTAGGGGAAGAAACAAGAAGAATAAAAAACTCTTCAGCAGTAAATTGCAAAGTGCAGAAATTGAAGGAAGATCGTTGGAAGATGATTCTGATGGTGAAACATTGAGCTCTGTCCTGAAAAGTAGAAAGCTCACCGTATCATCAAAGATCAGGAGCTTTGCAAATGAGGGCATCAGAATAACTTTGACGGAGGGACATTATTGGACACAGAGGGTGATGGGGGTAATGGTTGAAAATTCTGCAGAAGGGAATGAACATAACTGGTTCATTAATGTTGATGCCACGGGGGGGTCAGCGCAGTGTTTCCCTAAACAGTTTAAACTCCAGGGGCACTTCCGAAGTTGAAATAACTAGCAGCATTAATGACGACATTGGTTCACCTATCGAACAAGCAAATGAGGGACCGCTACCAAATGAGGCAGATTCAGATTCAGGTGATGACGTCCCCTCTACTGCTACAGCCAAAAGGCTATTAGTGGGAGAAGATTGAGGGTCACGTTTGACGATGAGGAGGATTAACACAATGGAATTCAAGGATTAAACTGTCTTCACGGGATTTTCCTTGTCATAAGGGGAAAGGAATCTGATATTCTCAAGAGGCCAACTTGCGATGCTCTAACGAGAAAAGTAGGAGAAAGAACAAGTGCTGGAAATAGAGAGGAGACATCATCATGACTGATGCGCTGAAAGAATGATCGAGAGAAGGGGCAGCATCATCAAACCGATGGACTTTCGGTGATGGGCCAAGAAAAACAAAAGCAAAAGAGAGTTAAACAAATATGAGTGGGGGACAATTGGGGGATGACACTTTCGGTGAGTAGGAGAATAAGTGGGAGCTGGTGGAGTCTACACGGTGGGGGGAAGAGGGTGATTGAAAATCTTAAGAAAACTAAAAAGGACAAAAACTGGAGTTTTGGGTAATCCGGAGGCGGGTAGAGAAGATAAAAAAAAAGGGGGTACGTCAACTGGAGGCAGGGATTGGTTAGTGTTCATGGGCAAAAAGCCCCGTGACCATTGATAAAATCGGGGGAATAATTAAGAACTATGGAGGACCATCTGAAAAAGGAGAGACAGAGCTCTCAGTTGGGGGGTGAATGGGCAAGAAGAGGAAGAGAAAAAGAGGGAGTTCTGGTCTAGGGGGGAAGAGCTGGAATTTCAAGACTCTCTCTCTATCGTTCGGCCAGGGAGTGGAGAAGGCACTCAAAAAGGGGACCAAACGAGGGAACATCTTCTTCTTAAACTGGAGTGCTTCAAATGCTCTACAGTGCAGTTTAAAAGAAGAAAGGCCTAGCACCAACGTTTGGGACCTTGCTGAAGATGTTGATGAAGATTCAGTTGGTGTAAAAAGAAAAAAAAAGCAGATCGACTGATCAATCGGGAGGTAAATGTCTTCTTCATCTCGATCTCCCATGAAGCAAAATCAAAACCCTCTTGGGGGGTTCAGCACCATCTTCGAAACCCTGCTGGCGATCCAAAAGAAGAGCTCCTTTGATGACCAGAGCAATCCTGTTAAGTTCCAGGGAATTAGCCTTGAAAGGGTTTCCATGGAAGAGGAGCCCTCAAGATCACTTCAACTCGTGATCCAGAGTTAATGAGGTTAGCCACCGGCTCGACCTCTCTTCCGGTATGCATTTCTTCAATGGATCTAGCAGCTTTTGTAGCTGCAATTGAAACAAAAGCGCTTGCGGTCGAAATTGGAATCTACGATTCTCTACGATACGGAGTGGTTTTCCCTCCAGATCTGATCGTGAAGTTAACGAGAGAGACTAAGAGGATCCATCCTTCCATGCCATCGTCCATGACCGTGCCTCACACATTAAACCTCCCTGATCAGGTGAAGCTTGTTGAGTTGCTGAAACAGGAGGTGGATGCTGTGATTTGTGCTGTGAACTACAAACGGGTCCTGGATCAGAAACTGCTGATTCAGACCATCAAGAAAATAGGCTCCATTGCACGTGGTCATAGCTCCGAGCTCTACGATTCATGCAGTATAATACTCCAAGACCAGTGGTTTTCATGAGTAGATGTGCTTGGCCGAGCTGTGAAGAGCAAGCAACTATTTTCGATATCTTACGTGTATATGGAGTAAATTCGAGTATGATGAAACAAATTATTGGAACAAGAAAGTATCAGCTGGCGTGCGTAGTGTTGCGACTATGATACGGGGACTGTTTGAGTTGGCGTACAAGAACAACGAAAGCGTAAACGAAGGAAGCCAAGAATCTTCCGAGGAGGCTTCTCAAGCTCGACAACAAGCTGTTCATGGGAGCGGCTATAACCAAGAGAGAGCGCTTACGCCCCTGTCTCCTACATGATCCGTGCAGTGCTCTTGATGATAAATTCCTATTCTTTTCTCTATGCACCGAGAAAGAGGAAGATAATCAACTTACACCACTATGGGGTCTGCTCGTGGAGTAAATATTCCAATGTACATCACCCTTAGGCATGCAATAGTGGTGTTTACAGTGATAGCAGAGTGGATTATAGCACGAGGGACAATTTGATGGAGAAAGTAACTGCCCTTGGGGAACGTCTCAAGATCGGTGGAGGCTGAGGTCACTGGAAAGATGGGTGCTGGCATGAGCACCATGAACTTCAAGGTCAAGGAGTTTTTCCAAGGCCTAAAGCTAACAAGTTCGTCGAGGAGGCTACTTTGGAAAAATCTCCAGCCTAACCGGGCCACGAATATAGAATTTCGTGACATGATTAATCATGAAAGGATTAACAGCGTTGAATTGGCTCGGGGTGTAAAAAAACAGATCATGATGAATAGTCCGAAGATTCAATTCTTGGCTTTAGTTTTGCTACAAACCTGTGCCAAGAATTGCGAGAAAGCACTCTGCAGAAGTGGTGGTTGAGAGGGTTGTTGATGAGATGGCGAAGCTTGTTGATGATCCCCAAATTGTGGCTAACAATAGGAACAAAGCCTTGACGTTGATTGAAGCATGGGAGAATTGACAGCAGCAAACTGGTCAATTCTCCCATGCTTCAATCAACGTCAAGGCTTTGTTCCTATTGTTAGCCACAATTTGGGGATCATCAACAAGCTTCGCCATCTCATCAACAACCCTCTCAACCACCACTTCTGAGAGTGCTTTCTCGGCAATTCTTGGCACAGGTTTGTAGCAAAACTAAAGCCAAGAATTGAATCTTCGGACTATTCATCATGATCTGTTTTTTACACCCCCGAGCCAATTCAACGCTGTTAATCCTTTCATGATTAATCATGTCACGAAATTCTATATTCGTGGCCCGGTTAGGCTGGAGATTTTTCCAAAGTAGCCTCCTCGACGAACTTGTTAGCTTTAGGCCTTGGAAAAACTCCTTGACCTTGAAGTTCATGGTGCTCATGCCAGCACCCATCTTTCCAGTGACCTCAGCTCCACCGATCTTGAGACGTTCCCCAAGGGCAGTTACTTCTCCATCAAATTGTCCCTCGTGCTATAATCCACTCTGCTATCACTGTAAACACCACTATTGCATGCCTAAGGGTGATGTACATTGGAATATTTACTCCACGAGCAGACCCCATAGTGGTGTAAAGTTGATTATCTTCCTCTTTCTCGGTGCATAGAGAAAAGAATAGGAATTTATCATCAAGAGCACTGCACGGATCATGTAGGAGACAGGGGGGGGGCGTAAGCGCCTCTCTTGGTTATAGCCGCTCCCATGAACAGCTTGTTGTCGAGCTTGAGAAGCCTCCTCGGAAGATTCTTGGCTTCCTTCGTTTACGCTTTCGTTGTTCTTGTACGCCAACTCAAACAGTCCCCGTATCATAGTCGCAACACTAGGCACGCCAGCTGATACTTTCTTGTTCCAATAATTTGTTTCATCATACTCGAATTTACTCCATATACACGTAAGATATCGAAAATAGTTGCTTGGTCTTCACAGCTCGGCCAAGCACATCTACTCATGAAAACCACTGGTCTTGGAGTATTATACTGCATGAATCGTAGAGCTCGGAGCTATGACCACGTGCAATGGAGCCTATTTTCTTGATGGTCTGAATCAGCAGTTTCTGATCCAGGACCCGTTTGTAGTTCACAGCACAAATCACAGCATCCATCTCCTGTTTCAGCAACTCAACAAGCTTCACCCGATCAGGGAGGTTTAATGTGTGAGGCACGGTCATGGACGATGGCATGGAAGGATGGATCCTCTTAGTCTCTCTCGTTAACTTCACGATCAGATCTGGAGGGAAAACCACTCCCGTATCGTAGAGAATCGTAGATTCCAATTTCGACCGCAAGCGCTTTTGTTTCAATTGCAGCTACAAAAGCTGCTAGATCCATTGAAGAAATGCATACCGGAAGAGAGGTCGAGCCGGTGGCTAACCTCATTAACTCTGGATCACGAGTTGAAGTGATCTTGAGGGCTCCTCTTCCATGGAAACCCTTTCAAGGCTAATTCCCTGGAACTTAACAGGATTGCTCTGGTCATCAAAGGAGCTCTTCTTTTGGATCGCCAGCAGGGTTTTCGAAGATGGTGCTGAACCCCCCAAGAGGGTTTTGATTTTGCTTCATGGGAGATCGAGATGAAGAAGACATTTACCTCCCGATTGATCAGTCGATCTGCTTTTTTTTTTCTTTTTACACCAACTGAATCTTCATCAACATCTTCAGCAAGGTCCCAAACGTTGGTGCTAGGGCCTTTCTTCTTTTAAACTGCACTGTAGAGCATTTGAAGCACTCCAGTTTAAGAAGAAGATGTTCCCTCGTTTGGACCCCTTTTTGAGTGCCTTCTCCACTCCCTGGCCGAACGATAGAGAGAGAGTCTTGAAATTCCAGCTCTTCCCCCCTAGACCAGAACTCCCTCTTTTTCTCTTCCTCTTCTTGCCCATTCACCCCCCAACTGAGAGCTCTGTCTCTCCTTTTTCAGATGGTCCTCCATAGTTCTTAATTATTCCCCCGATTTTATCAATGGTCACGGGGCTTTTTGCCCATGAACACTAACCAATCCCTGCCTCCAGTTGACGTACCCCCTTTTTTTTTATCTTCTCTACCCGCCTCCGGATTACCCAAAACTCCAGTTTTTTGTCCTTTTTAGTTTTCTTAAGATTTTCAATCACCCTCTTCCCCCCACCGTGTAGACTCCACCAGCTCCCACTTATTCTCCTACTCACCGAAAGTGTCATCCCCCAATTGTCCCCCACTCATATTTGTTTAACTCTCTTTTGCTTTTGTTTTTCTTGGCCCATCACCGAAAGTCCATCGGTTTGATGATGCTGCCCCTTCTCTCGATCATTCTTTCAGCGCATCAGTCATGATGATGTCTCCTCTCTATTTCCAGCACTTGTTCTTTCTCCTACTTTTCTCGTTAGAGCATCGCAAGTTGGCCTCTTGAGAATATCAGATTCCTTTCCCCTTATGACAAGGAAAATCCCGTTGAAGACAGTTTAATCCTTGAATTCCATTGTGTTAATCCTCCTCATCGTCAAACGTGACCCTCAATCTTCTCCCACTAATAGCCTTTTTGGCTGTAGCAGTAGAGGGGACGTCATCACCTGAATCTGAATCTGCCTCATTTGGTAGCGGTCCCTCATTTGCTTGTTCGATAGGTGAACCAATGTCATCATTAATGTTGCTAGTTATTTCAACTTCGGAAGTGCCCCTGGAGTTTAAACTGTTTAGGGAAACACTGCGCTGACCCCCCCGTGGCATCAACATTAATGAACCAGTTATGTTCATTCCCTTCTGCAGAATTTTCAACCATTACCCCCATCACCCTCTGTGTCCAATAATGTCCCCTCTGTCAAAGTTATTCTGATGCCCTCATTTGCAAAGCTCCTGATCTTTGATGATACGGTGAGCTTTCTACTTTTCAGGACAGAGCTCAATGTTTCACCATCAGAATCATCTTCCAACGATCTTCCTTCAATTTCTGCACTTTGCAATTTACTGCTGAAGAGTTTTTTATTCTTCTTGTTTCTTCCCCTAAGCCTCAATGATAGCAATGTCCCATTGTCCGAATCCTGCGTTTCATCAGCAGGATGATCACTAAGATTCTCATCTCTCAAATGCAAGCTGGCTTCAACCTTTTTCTGTCGGGGAGCACGTAAACCTAGCTGTTTGAGTTTACAAGCAATTTGTGCAGGTGTGAATATTCCATCACCATCCAACGCGTTTGCAATCATGTAGCTGCACCTTTTATGGTCCTTGAACTTCTCAAATAAAGATCTAATAGCTGCCTCCTAATCTTCACTTAATGCACGTACTCTTTTTCTTGTGTGCCTGAAGCAAAATAGAACATCAGCGCTTCACATACCAGTCAAATTTCTCTATGAGCACATCCTATGTTATGAAGGGATGCACTTTTATGTTTAGGAAGTGTGCCACTCAAACTATTATTTCCAAGAAACAAGTAAGTGAGTGAGCTCAAATTGAAAAGAGAGTCTGGAATCTGTCCAGTTAACTTGTTAAAGCTTAAGTCCAGCTGAGATAAACTTTGGGTATCCTGAAAAATTTGATGGAAGCGAATATTGTTATTCCTCAATATCAGAATAGACAGTTTCTTCATATTCCTTCAAAAGAATTTCCTCGAAGAATCAGCCGTGTAAGCTGCAACTAATTTCTTATGAATTCTGGTATTTTGCCAGTAAGATTGTTATCCGATGCCCACACCTTATTAAGATTTTCAAGCCAGGAAAATGTTGACGGAATCTCACCACTGACTCTGGAACTATCAAACTAAAGTTACTCCCATTTGGACAGAATCCCAAGCTCAGATGGGAGAGAGCCATCATATTAGAGAATAATGTCACGACTCCAGAAATACAAAAATCGAAAATTACAGAGCTAAAATGAATTTTTAAATTTTTTTTAATTAATCTGAAAATGAGATTAACAAAATAATTCCCAATTCCAGATTAATTTTTGTAGATTTTCCTCAGCCAAAATGAAGAGAAAATTAAAAGAAAAATAATGACTATTTTTTCATATTTTCGTGGCCTCAAGTGCAATTTTATTTTCAAATACTTTCCTAATTTCTGAAAAATATTAAAAAATACAAAATATATGAAAAATTATTTTTTGTTCAAAAATGATTTTCTAGGCTTGGCCAAGGCTTCCAAAGTTGATTTTGCAATTTTCTCATTTTTTCTTGATTTTTTTATGAATTTTTGAAAAAAAAATGCCGAAAATACTAAAAATATGAAAAATTATTTTTTGATCAAAATTGGTTCCCTAGGCTTGGCTAAGGTCTCCAAATTTGATTTTTTTATTTTATAAATTTTTATGAATTTTCTATTAATTTTTGAAAATAAAAATGCTGAAAAATACTGAAAATATGAAAAATCATTTTTTGATCAAAATTGGTTCGTTAGACTTGGCCAAGGTCTCCAAAGTTGATTTTTTTAATTTTATAAATTTTTATAAACTTTTCGTTAATTTAAAAAGAGAAAAGGTGATTAAAAATCAAGTGTTAACACTTTTGTGCAGTGTTATGAGCTCCAGTAGGTGACTCGGCCTACCAATTCTGGGGTTTGATAATGTAGAAACGAAACCCATAAACTAGAATACAGAAAGCAATAAATAAAGAACCTCTAGCAGGTGGCTCGGCCTACCAATTCTGGGATTCGATGGTGTAGAACCAAAATGCATAAAATAAAGTACAAAAAGCAGTAAATAAAGAACCTCCAGCAGGTGGCTTGGTCCACCAATTCTGGGGTTTGATAATACGAAAATTAAATTGCAGAAAATAGAATACAGAAAGCAGTAAATAAATAACCTCCAGTAGGTGGCTCGACCCACCAAGCTGGGGTTTGATAATACGGAAATTCAACTGCAAAAAATAGAATACAGAAAACAGTAAATAAAGAACCTCCAATAGGTGGCTACGCTCGCCAATTCTGGGGTTTGATAATACAGAAATCAAAATATAAAAGATGGAATACAAGAGATCTTTGCATCACCAAGTAGGGGGCAAAGCCTACCGTAATCTGGGATTCGGATATTTTAAGCGAAAAATGTAGAAAATTGCAATACGAATACGACATGTGGATATGAAGACATACAAATATGACACGACATAATCAAAATTTAAATCAATCCATTTAGGTAACGACATTCTCGAAGATTTTAATGGTTAAGATTGTTACCTGATTTGACGGATTTGATTACCGAATTCGGACATCGTACCACATTGTGGATCAAGATTACGGCTCGAATGACGGGGATGAACTCGCGACTTGTGTTAATCGGTAGAGAAATTGGTGATGGTAACACCTAACTTTATACTCTCAACATCTTCAAGATTCTCTTTTGGAAAAGAATTCTCTCTCTCTTTGTTTTTTTCTTTCTTTTTAATTTTTCTTCAATCTCCCAAAACCCTCTCAAACATGCAAATTGAGTCATTCTGGGTACAATTGGGCCAAGATGAAAACTTGGACTATTAGAGGACAATGTCACAACTCCTAAAAATGAAAAATAAAAATAAAATGACTTAAATTAGATTTTTTTAGGCCCGATTCGAGATTATACTTGTGAAGGAACACATGACTCCAAATTGTATTTTGAATTTGCGATGGCCAACATGAAATGGGATTTAAAAGAAAAATATTGACTATTTTTGTGTATTTTTGTGGCCTCAAATGTTATTATTCTCGAATTTTCAAGTATTTTTGTATTTTTTGAAAAATATTAAAAATATGAAAAAATGAAAAATCACTTTTTGTTCAAAATATGTTCTTTAGACTTGGCCAAGGCTTCCAAAGTTGATTTTGTAATTTTATGAATTTTTATGGATTTTCTATTAATTTTTTAAAGAGAAAAGGTGATTAAAAACCAGGTGCCAACATGGAGCAGTCGGCTTCGGGAAGCTGTTTTGGCCAGCTCCGATAGCCATTTGGTGCGAGTGAAGTTGCGTTGGAACTGGCTTGAAGAAAGAAAGAGAATGGCTATGGTTTCATGTCCATTTGAGTTTTATAGCAATCGTGAGGGCTCTTGAAAGACAGGTGGTGCAAGGAGAATCCGAGAGAAAACAAAGAGAGGTTGAGAGAGTTTGAGAGAGTGTGTCTTACTAAGAGAGCTAAGAGACTTGAGGGCCATCGAGGGTGTAAGATGGAGCTCCGGTGATGGTTAGGTAGCCGGAGAAGTCCCCGACGTGGCTTAATCCGCGAGGGAAGCAGTGAGGCCGAGAGAGAGAGAGAGAGAGAGAGAGAGAGAGAGAGAGAGAGATCTGTGAGGTAGAGAGGGAGCTTGGGGGGATGGTCGGTGATGGCTTTGTAGTAGTCAGCGAGGCGGTAGACGGTGGCCGGCGAAGCTCTGGCCGGCGGTTAGGCGAGAGATGAGAGGGAGAGAGAGACGCCGAGAGGGAGAGTGAGATGGAGAGAGAGAGTCTTGATTGAGATATGAGAGAGTGAGAGAGAAATGGTGGTCATTCTTCCAACGAACAAAGATCCACTTTTTAGGGATGAAGTGATGGGGTAGGCTTAGGCCAATTAGGGATTTAGTCTAAGGCTAGGTGATGATGGATGTTGATAAGTTGTCATAGGTAGGTTAGGCTAGGTTTAGGCTAGGTTAGGGTTGTGATGGCTTGTCATTAATGAGTAGATTTGATGTGGGAGATGACTAGAGGCTTAGTTGACGACGGACGAGACATTGTCTCAGGATTCGTGTAAGATGCACAGATCAGGCTCGAGCGTGAATGAACTTAGACGGAGAACTACATCGGACTAATTAACTTCCTATCCCCACAAACATTCTATTAGGAGTATGCCCTAAAGCAACCCTGTGATGGTTACGTGTATGGCATAAATATTATACTATCGATATTATATTAATGGTAAGATGTTTGTTTATTTATCTTGTCCATTTATTTTAGATGAATAAAGTCCATTAGATCAGTTGGAATTGATACCCATTCTTGAGGCATCAAGAATATGTGTGACGGGTCATCAGTTAGTCTCTAATCTTCAAATTGGTTTCTAGTCGAAGGATCGTGGATTGGGCATCACGAGCCAGTTGAGACTAGTGTGTTCGCAGCCTCACTATTAGGCATTGGATACACAATAGGGATGACGAGTCACAAGTCATCAGATGTTAGACGTCTAAGTTAGAACACATGTGTTCATATCGGAACGAGTTCGATCGAATCCATTGAACGTGACAAAAGAGCGATTGACTAACATGGAGGTTTCGTGCTTGGTCAATGTCTCAATTGCTCTTGCCTTTGGTGTGTTAATGGTCCTCAGACTTGAGTCGCGAGACTTGAGTCGCGATGCTGGCTTGTATATTGGATGGCTGTGGTTCACAGGTACGATATTGAATGATCATTGATCCGCCTCTGTGTATGATGGTCATAGTCCTCCATATACGAAGTCACAGGCGTAGGCAATAGTTGGGATCTATCTCTTTATTAGATGAGGTTGGTCCTATGCAATTTATGAGTGACGGTGCATTAGAAAGTCTTTAGCCAAGGCAGAAGTCGAGAGGAGTCTCTTCGAATGCACGCCAGATAGATTTGTGCATATGATCAAATCTGTGAATTTAACTCAGATATCCATGGCCCTTATTCGATCGGGACATGATAAGACAGAAGGATGAATAACACCGAACCAAGGCCAACAGATTCACCTTGTCCTCTTACTTCATTCTGACTAGGTAATTGAGATATGTTGCTAGACATCACTCATGGTTTGTGAGATCTAAAGATTGATTTGGGACAATCAATTCCTTGAGGAATCTCACTGCCAGTTTAGGGGTGAACCTATGGATGTCACACGCCTTAACCGACATTTGGCGATATCCATAACGAAAACAGGATTGTGAGAATGGGATAGGATTATTTGGATTGTCAAAAGGAGTTAAAACGGATTAAATTCGTTACCTTTTTCCAAATCTCACTAAAGGACAAAATTGATGACACAGGCATGACATCATGATGATGTCATTAATGATGTAATGGTTACATCATGTATGTATCGTCATTGGATAAGGTTGTTATCCAAAGAGAAAAGATTAGAAAAGTTATCCTTAAAAAGTCAAAAGTATGATAGGATTTTCTATCCGTTTAACAGAGACGTTTAGCACGTTAAAAGACGTGATTTGATCACGAAACTTGAGCAGCATCAAGCCTAGAATGTTTAGAGCTCGTGGATGAGGATTGTCGCCCAAAGCAACGGCGTTTAGGCCGCCAAATTGGGCGGCCACGACAAACCAACAAGGCTAGTTAAAGGCGGCAAAATTGCCGCCTTTAACCACCGCCCTTCGGCAAGGTCCACGTGGCTGGTCAAAGGCAATAACTTGCCCCCTTTGACCAGTAGCCAGCTAGCCACGTGAGCTAGTTGGCAACCTATGTGGTGGCCTCCCATTGGCCGCTATGTGAGGCTGTTTGGAGGGGTGGTATAAACCGCCCCTCTCCCCTCATTCTCTCCCTCACTCACCCTCTATAAATAGAGGTAAGAGGCCTAAGATTCCAAGGTTAGAAACCCGAGAGAGTCACACATATATATGCCAGATTTCGTGAGAAAGTAAGCTCGAGAATTAACAGATTCGGATATACAAAAATTGTGTTTCCGTTGATTGAAAAACGAAGGGTTCGAATTGAGACGCCACGAGGATTACTAGCATGATCCGATGGCCTTTTCTTCGAATCTCCATCTTCCAAGTCACACAGATGTCGAGCGTGTCTGAACTAGAGGCCCGACACCTCTTGGGCTCGAGAACAAAGAAGCAAAGCCAAATTCAACATCTGTTATTCTAGGTACATTTTTGAACTTGCTTTAGAAAATTCGATTTTCGATTAAAGTATACAGAAACTTCTAAGACGATCTAGGGCGCCGTTTGATTTTATTTTCTTCCGTTGCATGTATGACATGTTTTCATGTGTGCGACGAGCACCCGAGGCCGCTAGAAAACCAACACATTCTACCAACGATCTAGGGAGTTTAACGCAAGTTGGGGGCGAATCGGTCATTTCCAACTTTAGCCTTTCTTCGCGGCACTTCGAAGCGATACTGCAAACCCTAAGACATTTCGTAGCGACGTCCAATCTTAATAGTGATATCTATGAAAATTCAATTGTCCAAGTTCGAGATTCATTTCATGGCCAAATAACAGCATCTCTAGTAACTACTCGAGCCAACAGACGGCTTGTTAGGAGATACACGTATCGACTGATCAGGTCCACGTATTTCAAAATCCTAAGTAGCCTTTTCCTTTCAGTTGGCCATCTCGGAGTAGCTAATTCCAAGTAAGATTTAGCTAGAGTGTTCCAATGAAAATATCCATTCTATTTATAAATCCCGAAAATGGGTCGAAAATCCAGAATGTCACATGCCTTCAGATTGATCAAACTTAAAAGACGGTTAGATAGCTATCTATTTCAGAATTACTTTCTATTACTCCCTTTCGTTTTTTGTTTTTTTGCCTATGCAATAAAAATTAATACCCTCTATTAATTTTACACATGTTCTCACTTTGTAAGTCACTAGATTGAGAAGATCCATTGTCACATAGATTATATGTACTACAAAATTCATTATTTAATTCTATTATTACATTTTTAACCCTTGTGTGTATAGTTCTAATATTTACCGTATCAATTAAATGTAAGCATTCATAATACATACTTAAATAATCACCTAAACCATCTAATTTACAATGTGAATAAAAAACATAAGTAACTAAATAAATAATAGAAATTTTCTTATAATAATATAACCATTTTGTTAGCATTGTTTTAATAATGTCACTTAATTTATATTCATTTCATTTTCTTCAAAAACTCCAACAATATTAATACATTCTATTTAGTGAGATAATAAACATCGGACAAAGTATATAGGTTACATCATTAAAAAATTTTAGAATATCTATTTATTTTTTTTGCAAATATCCCATTCTTGTGGGTATAAATTAATTTCAATTATATCATCTAAAATAAATGCACATAATAAAGTTTTATATGCAAAAGATTCACTAAGCAACTCGTAAGTAGAATTTCAACGATTTGAAACATCTCTTGAAAATCATTTTGTTTTTATCCATTTGCTCTACAAAATTTTAACTATTTTTTCATTATTTAGGAATGTTTTCATAAAAATTGAATTGTCATTTTTATTAGGTCGAGAAAAATATCAAGATTTTTTAAACCATCTTGCACACATAAATTTAAAACATGACAAGCATATCTAACATGAAAAACTTATCCACCAAAAACGAGTTTTCAAAACTTATCCACCAAAAACGAGTTTAACCTTCCTATATTTGCTGCATCATTCTTCTAAAATTTATCTTATTAATCTATAAATATTATTTTTCGTATGTTTATTATCAAAAACTCTAAATGCAATATTTTTTTTAATATTCAATTGTCATCTATCCAATAATATGTTATACCCATATAAGAATGAAGTTGCAAATGATCACTCCAAATATTACTATTTATATACACACATTCATTAAAATTCATAAATTTTTTTTGTAAATCTTTTTATAAGATCTTTAATTATGATTGAAGTGTATTTTTTATGAACACGTTTTGCTTGTAAAACACATGCATTTTGTATAAATTGGTTAAAATCAAACTTTCACCAAAACTAAATGATAAATGTTTAACGAAAATAAATTTACATAATTCTTCTTTATAAGTTTTTTTTATTATAACGAAATAAAGGAGAAATGCTAGGGTTTGCATACTCGGAAATTTGTTATTGCTTGGTGTCAATTCTCGTTTCGGCTGGATGTTTCCCTTTAAGATGCGGTTTAAATGTTCCATACGCAGCTCCACTGATATATTTATATTTTATCCCGCAATGTTTATAAATTACATCATACCTTTTTGGAGCTATATCAAATCTTTCAATATTCGTGAAGTGATTCCATATATCGGATGTAAACTCCCGCTCCTTTGTTGTTGATATTTCTTCAATATTGGTAGAAGGATAAAGACTTTCTTGCATTTAGACTTACTCCATATTAGGAATAATGTAAATTTCATCATTTACATCAACTCCCTAAATCTTCATAATCATGAGGACCAAGAGGATAATCGAATTCCCCATCCTTACTCTTACCTCTGCTACTAGAAAATTATGGTATAATGCAAAAATATATATATATATATATATATATAGAGTATGAAAAAATAATTTGAAATAGAAAATTATTAAATGAGATAATAAATAAAGAAAGTGAGGAATTATAGAACGCAATTGAGAGTTAAAGAGAATTTGAGAGAATTGAGATAAAGAGAGAATTTATGTGAAAAATGAGAGATGGAAATAGGAATTTATAATTTTATTTCATAGGTTAGAAATTAGTATTAAAAAAAATGAAAGCGCCATTGCCAAGCAACAACTCTTTTCACCAATGGTTCTTTCATTTTAAAAAAAAATAAATCTTCATTTTTCACGGTTCGGAATTGGCTCAAAACCGCCGATTCCGGGCCTAGTTCAAGGTTTGAAGAAATCAAAACCGGGCCCTTATGCCACAAGTTAGTTCTAATTTGGAACCGTGGGCTCGATCGATAGGCCGATTCCGGGCCCAACCCAGCCCGTGGCCATGACTAGGTGGGGAATTGAACTCCCCACCCCTTTTTATTGAGACCATTGGGGCAATTCTAGTGATTTCTTAATTGTAGTTTCACGTTGTAGTTTTAATTTTTTTTTTGTCAAATAAACAGCGGTATTTGATTGGTTTTTTAAATTGGAAATGCCAGAAATTTCACGAAATGTAGAAAATTCATATATGATTTTCAAAAAAGAATTAAAAAGCTTAAATGATATTCTAAGTTGTGATAAAATAGCAAAAAAAAAAAAACGTATTTCTTGTTTGCACTTTAGCTCAAAGAGCCATAACTTAAAGAATACGTTTTTTATATCTATTACGTTTGTATATATCAGTTGTGTTAGTATGATTAAGAAATTATTTTGCGTTAATCGTGCATTCGTACATGCAATTGCCCTTGATTTGTCGATGATAGCATAACATGCGATTTTACATTCTATAGTAATTGATTTAATAATGTACACCATTGGATGAGAAGTAAAGTTGTGATTTATCCATAAATTGAATTTCTAATACTTAAATCATGATTGATTAAATCCCTAACATTTTTCAAAACCCATTTTAGGATGCGTTTATTTGCGTGAAATTATTTTTCGAGAATTAATTTTCCGAACTTTCATCCGTTTGGTTCTTTGAAATTGGCTTATTCAACAGAAAACACTTTTCAATCGATGAAAAAATTCATGCATAAAATTAGGAAGGTTAATTCCTAATTCTAAAAATGTGAAAATATTTTCCGAAATTGCTTATCTCAATTTTTTTTCCTTCCTCCTTTGTTGCGGAGTCTTACATACAATTGGCCACACAAGTTCGAGTTTCGTCATATTTGGCGAGCTCACCCAAGGCTTGATCTTATGTGGCTTGTCGCCGGTCGTTGTCGTGGCCAACGACTAAAGGAGGAAGAAGAGAAATAAAAAATAAATACAATATAAATATATATAGAAGTTCAAAAATAGAACGGAATTTATCTCATTAGATTAAATTCATTTCCAAACGAGATCCAAACACAAAAAAAATAAAATAAAATAAAATAAAATTGAATCGCATGTCCCCAAATGGCGATGAACCTATCCAGAAACGCGAACCATGTCCGTCTCGCGCGACGATGTCTCCACTCGCTGAGCAGGCCGACGAATCCATGGCCGCCGTTTCCCGCGGCTGTGCAGAGCCGATCCTCTCTGATTCTCCGTTCGGTTCGCATTCGAAATTTCCCGTTTCGCTTGATGTTTCCTTCGTCTTGGAATCTATTCGTTCTCTAATGTTGGCTGTTTTCTCTGCTTTTCTTGTGCTTTTTCCTCTTGATTTCATGATTTTCTGTGAACTCCCTTATGCTATGTCTGGAAGCAACACGTGTGGAAGCATACGTGATTCAATGTTGCGAACAGGGGATGTGAGTATCCCAAGTCATTACCTGTCATTGACACTTTTTCCTGGGAATAAGTTTTTGGTTCTTAATTGCATGTGATCGAACCTTTGCCCCCTTTTTTAATCATTTCTACTATTCTTCCAGTGGTTAGAGGAAACCGTTTGTCTTGCATAATAATATTCAATGTGCTTCGTCATTGGTTGCTTTGAAAGATATTTTTGCTCCGTTGTTTCATGTCATATTTCTGCAATACCATCTATTAGTTGTTTGATCAATGACTGGGCCAAGTTTTGTTTTGAGGCATATGCGGTTGATGACTTGACTGGGCATTTAACCGAGGATATTTTGTATCAACTCACCATACCTTGAAATTACCTTAGTAGCACTTTTGCTGATCTCATGAAACCGTAGCTTTTAAACAAGTGAATTCATTATTTCTGCTACTTGGGAAATTTCTGTAAGCTCTACCTGAGGTAATATGCTATCAACTGGTTGCAGGAGGCGACACCAGTGAAGCAAAAGTTGGATGAATTTTCTGGCAAAGGTGATTTTGGCTTTTTATTATCACTTGTATACGGCCTGCAATTTAGTCAAATTCCTTGGTGTTATCTTCAACATAAGAATTTGCTACATACTTGTGACAGATAACTGGAAGTATAAGGGGGGAAAACTTATTTTATAGCTGGGTCTTGGGGGCACCTGTTCAATTAGCAACTTTTGGTAAAACCCATTGTGGCACTGCCTTTGTTGTTGGATTACTATTTTATCTCCCTCGACCTGGCTCTTCGTTGACCTCAAGTAATGATTTGGAATTGGTGATTTATGCTTCTCTGGGTACTGGAAGTGTCATGTCTGTCCTTGTCATCTTTGATATGTTGATGACAGTTTTGAAGAACATGTATTCCTTTTGAATTCTTGAGATGCTGCTGTTCAAATGTTTTCTTGATCTGATTTGGAGACATTAGTTTGTTGCTCATTTCTGAACTTCGTTACGTGTCTTTAGGTCATTGCAAGGATATGGGTGCTAGTATGGGTTGTCGACATTAGTCACTTTCGTGACCCGGCCCTTAGTGGATTTCTACAGGGTGCAATTCATTACTTAAGGTAAGGTAATGCTTTTGTGGTTAGGTTACATTTCTTGCTTTCTTAAGAATGTTTGGATTCTGAACATCCTTGTTTGGAGTATAAATCGGAAACAGATTGATATATAAATCTAGTGATAGCTTGAACCATAAAGGAAGATTTTCTGGAATTTGTTCGAGTTGTTCACAAGATGCATTGCATTTTCATGTTTAGTTCCGTTATAGTCTTACAAATAAGAAATGTAATTGTTTTCTTGTGCCTATTCATATAGCAGTAGCTCTTGCAGTTGCAGCAATTCTAGAAGGCTTCCTACTGTTGTGACCACAAAGTGCTTTTCAGGGGTGCGATAATTAGTATTAATAACAGAAGTTATAGATTCATACAGAAATTAATTTTTGTTCCTGCAATGGCATTAACTTGAGCGAAATCATTGTCAGTTATGGGCTTCTCAAAATGGTAAGTTAATGCAGAAGTTTTCAAGGATGCAGCCAGAAAATGCAATGCATAACACATTTAAATCTCTTTTGAGTGGTTGCAAAACATCAGATACAAGGCCTTTGATGGTTTTTCCTTTGAAAGAGCAAACTAAAAGGTTAAGTTTTGTGGGATACTTTCTGTTGAATTATCCTGATTTTAAGTCCTGATTATTAGGAATGGCTGTAATTAATTAGTTAGGAAATGATTTCTTAGTATCCCACATTTTGTGGGATTGGTTCCATAATTTGTGGGACTTCGATAGCTGTTTTTTTTTAGATCTGTTTTTCCTTAGCTTGTACTTAACATAGTCCTATAAATAGCTTTGTAATAGTGGTACAAGGTGTAATGAGAATTATCACAATTCTTTTCTCTGAATTCTTCATGGTATCAAAGCATTAGGCTTGTTTTTACTGGGATAGTGTTGCAGCACAGCCTTCATTGCTGGAGTTGTTTTTTTTTTTTTGCAGCGTTCATTGCTGCTATAATCTTTCAATCACAGCCTTCATTGCTGGATTGTTTTTGTGCTTAAAAATCTGATTGCAACCGTCATTTGTGGTGATCCCTTCAGCTTCATTTTTCCCACTTCGTCTCTAACCTTGTCTCAGTTTTTTGCCCTAAGACCTCATTCTCTTGCAACCTTCGTTGCTTCCATTGTGCTGTTCCTTTAAAGTGCTTCCCCCTTTTTTTCCTGTGCTTGGAAATATCCATGTCTGAGACAAAAACACAAGGTGAGGAGACGAATACCAACCGTACTGGAGATCTAGAAAATTTGAGGGTAACTTATAGGCTGAATGAGAAGAATTATATCAAATGGTCACAATTCGTCAAGACCTACCTGAAGGGTAAAGGAAGACTCAGCCACCTCCTTGGAACAGGTCCACAACCAGAAGATCCCACATTTAACGCATGGGATGAAGTAGATTCAATGATCATGTCATGGCTATGGAATTCAATGGATCCAGCCATAAGTGATACACGTATGTTTCTCAGGACTGCAAAGGAGATTTGGGATTCTATTCACAAGACTTATTCAAAGGCTCGAGATGCAGCACAAGTGTATGAATTCAAGGTAAAGACAAGTGCAGCAAGACAAGGGACCAAAACCGTGACAGAATATGCCAATTCCCTTCTAAACCTATGGCAAGAACTCTATCATTATCGAGTATTTGAGATGAAGTGCGTGGATGATGCTGCAACTCTGAAGATCTTCATTGAAAAGGATTGAGTATATGATTTTCTGGCTGGTCTTAATTCTGAGTTTGATCAAGTGAGGATTCAAAAACTTGGAAAGGAAGAAACCCCTTCCTTGGAAGAGACAATCTCTCTAATCCGGGTAGAAGAAAGCCGAAGGGGAATAATGCTAGAGCCTCAAGTTGTGGAAGGCTCAGCACTAATAACTCACAATGCGTCAACACAAGAAAGAGGAAGGATAGATGCTTCAAAGCCCACATGGAAGGATAACCGAGATAGTATGTGGTGTACCTACTGTAAGAAGCCAAGGCATACCCAGGAGCGTTGCTGGAAGCTGAATGGAAAACCAACAACCTTAAGCCAAGAGTGGGGAAACAGAGGAGGACAGCCAAGGCCCCAAACTCATCTAATTGAACAAACCAGCAAGCAAATCAGTAATAGTGAAGGGCAGGAGAAAGAATTTTTCAACAGTGAGGAGATAGAAAGAATTAGAGGCCTTTTAGGGTCTCTTGAAAAGCCCTTTGGTGCATGTTCTTTGGCACTCTCAGGTAAGTCTCCATTCTCTTTTGGTCTAACTGCCTCAGAAACTCTTTCTAGTGAAGCTTGGATAATAGACTCAGGTGCTACTGATCACGTGACTCACACTTCACAATTTTTTAGTACCTATACCCCATGTCCAAGCAATAGAAACATAGTGGTGGCAAACGGTTCCCTAGCCACTGTTGCAAGAATTGGTGATATCCATATAACGCCCATTCTCACTCTCAAAGGTGTCCTTCATGTGCCGAAACTATTAGCCAATCTTGTCTCCATACAAAAACTCACCAAAGACCTTAAATGTTGTGCAATTTTTTACCCTACCTACTGTGTTTTTCGGGAACAGGATTTGGAGAGGAAGATTGGACTTGCTAAGGAAAGGAATGGGTTGTACTATCTTGAGACGCCGAGGGTTTCGAAGAAATTCATGAATAATTCAACCTTGTCATTTCTTAGTGCTTCAAACAAAGATGTCATTTGGCTTTATCATTTTCGTTTTGGTCATCCATCTTTTCGAGTCTTAAATATCATGTTTCCTTCTTTGTGTAAAGAATTAGATATGAGTGAATTTCAGTGTGATACATGTGAATTTGCTAAACACACTCGTGTGTCTTTTCCTATTAACAACAAAAGAAGTTCTCATCCTTTTGATTTGATTCACAGTAACATGTGGGGACCCTCCACAATTCCAAATATCTCAGGGGCTCGTTGGTTTGTTTCTCTAATCGATGATTGCACTAGGGTCATATTGATATTCTTACTCAAAAACAAATCCGATTGAAGTAATATTATTCCTAATTTTCATTCCATGGTTCAAAACCAATTTGGAGTCAAAATTAAGAGCTTTAGGTTAGATAATGCCCAAGACTACTTTAATCAGATTTTGTCAACCTACTTTTAAAAGGAAGGAATTATTCATGAGTCATCTTGTGTAAGCACACCACAACAAAATGGGGTTGCTAAGAGGAAAAATGGTCATTTGCTTAACACTACTCGAGCATTGTTGTTTCATGGGAATATCCCCAAGTCATATTGTGGGGAAGCTGTCCTTACATCTACATACATGATTAATAGATTGCCATCAAGAGTATTAGATTTTATAACTCCTATAGCAAATCTTTCCAGCTTTTATCCCTATTTCAGGACAACAAGTAATCTACACCTAGAGTCTTTAGTTGCACCTCATTCGTACATGTTCATAATCAACAAAGGGGAAAACTAGAGCCCGGAGCAATCAAGTGTGTCTTTCTTGGTTATTCCTCTACACAAAATGGGTATAAATGTTATCATCCTCCCTCTAGAAAGACATACATATCAGCCGATGTTCCATTTGTGGAAAACAAACCATACTTTCCAAAGTCTTATCTTCAGGGGGAGAAATCATTAGTGGAGGATAAAGAAGACTTTGAAGACCTAAATCTTGATTTACCTCTTGATAATCTTGATCAACCTATCCCTGATCAATCAGCTCTTGACTAATCAATTTCTAATGAATCATTTCCTACCACTTCAATCCCAAACTCACTACCTATGTCCAAGTCTACTGCAAAACAAGCGTCCACTCTTGAATCTACCTGTATTTATGACTCTATGAGATTTCCTTAGGTGTACTAAAAAAGGCAGCTGTTCCAAACCAAACACAAGTTCAATTCTCATTCGAGTCTTGCAAATGAATTTCCGGTAAGTTCCGACTCTCCTTTACATGAACAATCAATTGATACGTTAGAAAATGACTCCCAACTTCCCATTGCTGTTAGAAAAGGTACAAGAGAGTGCACAAAATGACCCCTTATATCCACTATCTCACTATGTGTCACTTGAACGCCTATCACCACCTTATAGAAATTTCATTGTGAGTCTAAACACCATTGCTGTTCCAAATACTTTATCTGAGGCATTGTCTAAAGAAGAATGGAGAAATGCAATGAGAGAAGAAATGGATGCACTAGAAAAAAACAAGACTTGGGAGATTGTCAAAAAACTGAAGGGAAAAAATCTTGTGGGTTGCAAATGGGTTTTTTTCCGTGAAATATAAAGCTGATGGTTCTCTTGAGAGATATAAAGCAAGATTGGTGGCAAAGGGTTATACTCAGACTTATGAAGTAGATTATCATGAGACATTTGCTCCGGTAGCAAAGATGAACACTCTGAGAATTTTACTTTCTCTAGCGGCCCACTTTGATCGGCAACTTCAACAATATGATGTGAAAAATGCATTCTTACATGGAGACCTGGAAGAGGAAATCTACATGAATATTCCACCGGGCTTCGAAGGAGAGAGGACAACAAACAAAGCATATGGATTACGGAAAGCACTATATGGGCTCAAGTAATCACCTAGAGCCTGGTTTGGGAGATTTTCCAGAGTTATGAAAGCTTCGGAGTACAAACAAAGCCAAGACGATCATACCTTCTTCATTAAGCATTCAGCTGCAAGGAGAGTGATGGCACTTCTAGCGTATGTTGATGATATTATCGTCACAGGTGACGATGATAAGGAGAAACAGGAGCAAAAATGGTGTTTGATTAAAAAGTTTGAAATAAAAGAGCCGGGAAGACTCAAATACTTCCTTGGGATTGAAGTTTCTTACTCTAGACAAGAGATTTTTGTCTCACAACAGAAGTATGTGATCGATCTCTTGAAGGAAACTGGAAAACTTGGTTGTAAACCAGTAGCTACACCTATTAAGCGTAATAAAAGCCTTAGAGTGGCAAAGGAAAAACCTGCTGTAGATCGAGAAATGTATCAAAGATTGGTTGGGAAACTCATCTATCTGGCGGATACTAGGCCCGTTATTGCTTATTCAGTGAGTGTGATTAGTCAGTTTATGCATGACCCAAGAGAATCACACTTACAAGCCGTTAATCGAGTGCTACATTAATTGAAAGTAAGTCCTAGAAAATGAGTTATATTCAGAAGAAACCAAAAGCTTGTGCTAGAAGCTTATATCGATGCTGACTATGCAGGATCCTTGGTGGATAGAAGGTCAACATTTGGTTATTGCACATCTCTTGGTGGAATATTGTAACGTTAGGAGGTTATATTAAAGCAGGTCATGTGGGATTCTCGTACGGATCCTTCGGTTACACCTACACACCAAGCACTAGAAGTACATGGTTGACCTAAATAATTAGATCAAGATGGGTGATTACTTCTCACCATTCTATTGTTTTCTTAATGTTGTCATCTTCTAGAGAGCATGCTATTTCATGATAGGTTGTGGGCTTAGACTCTTTAACCTGTATAGAAGGTAATGTTCATCTTTATGGTCCAGTATTATGTTATTTCAAGTTAACAAGAAATGTCTGCATGTTCTTAGCCTGTGACCATTTGAAGCTCATGCTGGTTATTGCACATTTGAGCTTTTAGGAAATAACTTATTAGACTCTTGGTTCCGAGGGGAACTGTGTTGATTTGCTACAAGTCTGTAGTTAAGAAAAAGGTTATTGACCTTTCTTTGGCTAAGTTACCTGGGGTCTATGAGAAATCACTATGAAACAGGAGCAAAGGCCATGTTACTGTTGGCTAGCATTTAGTGAATACTACTCAGATTAGAGAAT
Source organism: Psidium friedrichsthalianum (assembly GCA_019149425.1). Classification (NCBI taxonomy): domain Eukaryota; kingdom Viridiplantae; phylum Streptophyta; class Magnoliopsida; order Myrtales; family Myrtaceae; genus Psidium; species Psidium friedrichsthalianum. Next base: position 27,058 of record JAGVVM010004449.1, read on the forward strand.
CTTAAGTTGTATTAACAGTTCTTTTGAATGCTTTTCTACTTATCGATTGCACCACTAAGCATATTTAATAGTGTTTATTGAAACAACAAATTGTTTGCGAAGTAATCAGTGAACGCTAGTACCGACTTCTTGTAAAGTTGGGACAAGAAGAGAACTCATATTAGACTATCAGAAACACATATATCCTGCTTGGTTGTAGATCAACCTGAAAAGAATGTTCAACAGTTTGATTGGTCTGGTCTTCCTCATGGTATTGGTAGTTTCTGATTTTAGGCAACCAAACAGGACTATGGTTTCTGTTTGAGCATTCTCATGCAAATTGCATGGACGGTCTCGAAGTAACTGCAGTGAAGATAAATCAATAAACCATCTCTTCAGTGTTCTTCTTGAGAGTGTGCAAAGTTAGATCAGTAATATAATTGACATAAATATCCTACATATGAATAAAAGGTTCTGTAATGCACTTAAAGTGTGGTTACGACGTGTTTTGACAGAGCTATTAGAGCTGTGGCTGCAACTGCTTTTTTCTCCAGAAATGAGTTACTATATCTTGGAATGTTTATTTGTTGTTGTGTTTATTTGAAGGATGGAGATGAGGGTGCAACATCTGTTTTTAAACCTGTTCTTAATTCAGGACCTGTGAATATTAGCTTGGATGATGGGTTTACTGATCTTCATAGGTATTTCCAGACCACTGTACAGGTAATATGACGTTCTCATCAGTGTTCTCTCACTTGGTGTGATAATATCCACTCAGCTAATTCCTTGCCTTGTCAACGTAGTCAGTAGATATGGAACCAAAGTGGTGAGGGACACCCTTTGCAGCAATTCTTAGAAGACATCACACAGAGTACGATGACACAGCTGACCGCGTGCTAAAATTTGTCCTTGTTGCTCCTCCACGTCAAACGTTAGACAAGTCAGATATTCATCCATTGTGCTGCAGGTAATATTTTCTCACAGATACATTACTTTCCGCATACGTTTACATCTTCTAATTTACAACAGTATTTGCATATATAAAAAATCATTTTTGTATTTACGTCCTGAAGTATTTTGTTTGGCTTATAGTAGCGACTATACAGCATTCTGACATCACTATGTTTGTATATAGCCAATTGATTTGAACATTGATGAGGAGACACTAACGAGAATTGCCCCAGATCATCTCTTAATGAATCAAAAAGTGGTTCTCAACAGTACTACTTTGATCATTTTGAAATCCACCCAATAAAGGTATCAGTCAATTTTTTGAATTAAACAATCTAGCTTTAAAGCATCTGCATCTGCTTATAATGGTAGCCGCCTCTTTTGTGCATAGATTACTGCCAACTTTCTTCCTGGAGATTTATATTCAAATTATGGTTCCAGTCCGGAGACTTTAAAATCTCTACTACACAGTGTGATAAAGGTGTGATAACTTTTCTTCATATAGTTTTTCCTTTACTCAACACATGTAAAGTGCTATGGTGTGTTATATTTTCTAAATTTTTATCCCTATATGTACAATGTAGGTTCCCTCCGTGAAAATTGTGGTTGGAGAGCTTAATGGTGTCTTGGTTACTCATGCCTTAATTACCATACGTGAATTTTGCGTTAGATATACACAACATTATTCATGGTGAGCCCCATCATGCCCCTTATGTTTATTCTTAATAGTTTCCCAAGTTGTAGCTTGAAGAAGATTGCGCGGGTACACCATGAGTGCCATCTACATAGCAAAAGGAAGCCCACTACTTCCACCAGGTTTTCCATCAATTTTTTATGATTTGGCTTCATCATCCCTTGACATCATCTTTGATCCATCCCATGGTTTGATTAAGCTTCCAGGCTTCGCACCAGGTACTTCATTTACTTACATTCCAATTTCATCCTTTATCTGGATATGCCATTAGACATTCTGATCAATTACTGATGAAGAATATTTCAAGCCTTCTTTAAGAGGATATGATTTTCTGGTAGGTGATCAGTCCAAAAGGGGTAAATGACCTAAAGTCGCATAGGTAAAAGTTCTGAGACCCGAGTCATATGCAATTTTAAGTAATATGTGATACTAGAAAGAAAAACAACGGCATAAAAGATTAACGCGGCATAAAAGATTAATGTGTCTCTCATCTGTGGGTACAGGAGCAGCTTGGTCCTGGTTGACATATGTTTGCTTCAGCTTGTGTCTTGTTAAGCTGGTATTGTTGTCTCTTTCCCTGTCATATAGAAAGTGATTGATGGACCATCTCAGCTTGACTCATCAGCTTCCTGGCTTTCCCTTCAAAACCCCTCAATGGTGCAACCAGTTCACCGGCGAGATTTGATGTACGAAGCAACAAATCAATGGGGAATCCACTCCAGAAGCCCTACGTTGACCCATGCAGTGGAAGTACACTTAGTTTATACTATTTTCATTAGGGGTGATTGATTCTCGGTCCGATCCGGTTCCCCTCAAGAACCGGGAACCGGACCAGTGTTCCCGGTTCCCAATTTGTCAGAACCGGGAACTGGACTGACCATCCCGAGAACCGGACCGGATTGGACCGACAAATGGACTGGATCGGACCAAAAAAAAAATGTAACCCAAGTTATTCTCTAATTGTTGAAATCAATAACGTTATAGAACTTCAACGTCTATATAAAATGACTTCCTAGTTGCAAAAAATAAGAGGCTCAAGGAGCCAAAAGAGATTTACGGACCAAATTAGGAAAAAAATTAAAAAAAGGACCGGTCCGGTCTTAGGAACCGGGAACCGAAAACCGGACGACCCGGTCACCGGTCCGAATTTTAGGAACCAGGAACCGAACCGGACCTTTATAGAACCGGGAACCGAATCACCGGTCCCGGTCGGGGTGGTCTAAGTTGCTCGTTCCTAATTTTCATACACATTCGAAATGCATGGGAGCTCCAAAAGGCGTGGGCTATGAGGATTTATTCTACATATCTTAAAAATAATGGAATGGGTTGAAGTCTCATAAGCCGAAGCCCAATAAAGGACTTGGACTCGCTTATTGGGTTTCAGCCCATTTTTTTTTATTTTTCAGATATATAGGATGGATCCACGGCCACTATTTTTTGGAGCTCCATGCATTTGGATTTTGTGTGGTAATATGCTTATACCTATCACTGTAGTATTTACCAAGTCTATTTACATTGTATGAGTTGATGTAGGCTTCTAGAGTGGATTCCCATCGATATGTTGCTTGTTACATGAACCTCGAGGGTGAACTGGTTGGACCGTTGAGGGGTTTTGATGGCGCGGTCGAGTTGATGGGTGAATTTTGCGACACAACAGTGGATAGACAGGCTTTCGGGCATAGGAGTATAATGTTGAAGTTATGCGACGCTGGCTTTGGGTGTAGGAGTATAAAGTTGAGTTTATGTGACGCGGACCTTTTTCAGGAGTTATGTATTTTGTGTTTTGCCCGGACGTTTTATTGAAATATTGATGTTAATATAAGAAAATGCACATATATAATTGATTAAACTTGTGTGATAGTTTTTTTTTAAAATCAGATATTGCGAATGCTTTAATGTGCTTCGCATGCTCACACTTATTAGTGAGTAATAATCAAGAAAGACGCGTATCTCACGTAATGTTTTGGGACGTTACAATCGCCCATTGGGCGAGGGAAGCAAACCCTCACCGGCGGCCGGTGAGGGCCTTCGTGGCCTAGCTCACGTGGTTGGTGACACCTTGCTTGCCATAACGAAAGGAAAAATATGAAAAAAACTTAATTAAAAATGTTAATGTTAGCATGGTCGCGCCTTGTAGAAAGATCGTCGTCAAAGTTAGCGATTATTTGTTAGAATTAATTAAATGGACTCAATTAGTATAAATATAAATATTGAAGATTAAATTAATTTAATAAAAAGGTTTATAATTGAATTGAGGTCAATGATTTAGGGTTTTGTACTTTGTGATGCTTGTCTCCTGTTCAAATGCATGCAGCAAGTTATTACCCTTTTTTTTACGGGGTCAAATCAAGTGATCACCTTTAGAAAATCACGTAAGATGGCATTAGCACATGCGTCGTTCTTTGACCCAAACTGCATTTTCATTTTCTTTATCTTTTCATTCTTTTTTGCTCTACTTTTTGTCTTTTGACCCGTTTCCTATTAAGCCCCTGCTGCAGCACTCTCTCTGTCCTCCGTCACAAGCTCTCGTCTCTCCCCTTTCCCCTCTCGTTCAATACTCACGATCGTCACGAAGACGAAGACGAAGCCATGACCACCGACCGCGACTCCCCCCACACCCTTCCTCCTCCTCCTCCTCTTTTTCCCTGTGCACATTCGCCCTTTGTGTCAGCGGTAGGCCTGAGCTCACGGTGCCGAAATCCACGTCGCCAAGCCCAGGCCTGGCCCCTTTCTCCTGAGGCCATGCCAGGACTTGCTTCGGCCGTGGCTAGGGAGCGATACATAGAAGGTGATGCTGGGTGGAATAGTCGTCACCTCGGGTCAAAGCACGACGACGAGGACGGGAGGTTCAAAGCAGCAACGGGATGGACAGTGACGGCGTCTGCAGGGGAGTGTGGATGGTGACCTGAGGGCGATGGCGGCCCGTTTGGATCTGTTGCGGTGAAAGGGGGGAAGAGAGAGAGAGAGGAGGAGGAGGAATTGTAATATCTGGTTTTGTAGGGTAAAATTCCTTAGGGCTATGGTAGCTCAAAAATAACTTTGTCAAAGAATTTCCTTACATGAAACATATGAACATTCCAAATGGGCATTTAATTTGGCATATTACATGTGCGTGTACAGAAACTAGTTTCATGATTTTGATGGTTAATCATATGAATTATTATTAAGGAGTATCTATGTATACAAGCTATTCGTGGTGCATATACGCATGACTTTATAGATGGACTCTAAATGATGTGGACGAGACGTGATTTAAACAAGACACCATAATGCAAAAGGCAAAAGAAACTTAAAATGTTGCAAAGGGAAATGATAATGAATATAAAACAAATAAATAGTATAGCATAACTAAAGAACAAAGAAACTGAGACAATAATTTTTTTTTTTTCTAAAGGCTGCACTCCTTAATAGCCTTTTAATAAAAAAGACCCAAAAAAATAGCTCAAGAAAATAGGGAAAACTGTCCAATCAGTCTTAGACTTATTGTATTAACTTAGTTCTAAACTCTTCGATTTTGCCCATTTAAATATTTTAAGTCATTTCGGTTAATTTTCGCTGAAAATTATTGATACGGCAATATGCCATTAGGACGGCTAATGATTACTGGACCGCTTACGTCAGTGATATCTGAAGAAAATCGATTGGGATGAGCACATTGGAATTTCGCACGAAGATTTAAGACTAAATTGAGAAAATTAAAAAGTTTATGATTGACTTGACATCTGTTCATTAAAGGTTAGGACGAAATTTTGACAAATTGCGTTTCTGCTAAACGTTGCAATGTTGTAGCTGGAAAGAACAGGGAGTACCCTATCTTGCGTTACTTTGCTAAATCTATAAACGGCTCATGTGGTGCTGCTACAACACGACATCCCCAATCCGACGTTCTGAGGCTGGGATCGAGCACGAGATCGTCCCAGGCGACCCGCGAATAGCGATGCATCGGCCGGCAAATTGGGGAGAGCACAAGATGTCATGATTTACGTGGCTCGCGGGAGCGATCTTATGGGTCGTCCGAGTTGATTGGGTGCGGTTGAGTGCCTGTTTGGATCCCCATCAACTGCGTTCGAGATGTCGTGGATGGGCCAACAAGCACCAAGTGAAGATTCGGACATGATCGGCTCATGTGCTTGTGGGACTCTTCCTTTGGATTTTCGCGCTTGTTCTCCTGAATTATAAAGAAAAGAATCGAGTGGCTTCGCCCACGTCCGCGGAGAAAGACGTAGGATCCATCGAAGAAAGCCGACTCTGTGAACGATGGATGCTGCGCGGGACGGCACCCTTAAAGCGTTAATATTCATCTCGAGCCTTTGGGCATTTACCGAGATAAGGTCCACTTTATGTCCTTATTAGAAAAAATGATTGCACTTGAGATCTTTATTTGATCGTCAAGCTTCGACCACCGGCGGATGGAGAAGTAAGAAAGGAGAAAAATGAAACTATTAGGAAAAAATTAAGATGAGCAATTCCGAAGAGTGTTTTCACCTTTTTAAGATTCATGAATTGACTTTCCTAATTTTGTGCATGAATTTTTCATTGACCGAAAAGTTTTTTTTTTTTCCGTTGATTAAGTCATTTTTTGTGAACCAAAATGATGGAAGTCCTAAAAACTAACTTTCGAAAAAAATTTTCACCCAATCAAACACACATTAAAGTGAACTTACAAAAATGGCTCTTGTACTTGCTATGCTACCATCGCTACTATTTGCTTTTGATCATCGTACTTCATCTTACTAGAGATTTGGTCTCCAGGCTAATCTTGGATAAGGATGTTGGGACTATTGGGAAATTTAGCGAATGTGATGGACAATGAAATCAGACTCTGAAGCGTGATATTACTTTCTTTAAGAAATTATTTGCTCCACAGCTTTGCAATAGTTATGACAAAGATCCTCTAGGATATAATAGAATCTCAACTGAGAATATTAGGTAGCAATTTTAATTTTTTTTTAAAAAACTCTTTAGGGAAATATTAAGAAAAGAAGGTTATATCTCTTTTGGAAAGAAACGAAATTTGAAATTGAAGAAGCGAGTTCTAAAATGAACGGAATAATTGAATTTAATGAGAATAGAATATATCTTTTCGCTTCCTAAAAGTAGTTAATTATCATATAACTCTTCATGTCTGAAACTAGTTTATTCGATCACGCCTTTTTAATATCCAAAAAAATAGTTTATTCTGAAAGGCTGCAACTTTTCGAAGGTCAAAAATTGATAAGTCGAACGGATGCAACTCTTCATGTCCGAAACTGTCAAGTCTGAAGAGTCGTAATTATTGGACAAAATTAATATTAAAAAATAGCCGCAACTCCTAAATGATCGGTCGCATCGTTTCGCTAGGACTTTACAGTTAAGGTAGGCAAAACGTTTAGTGATTTATCGATAAAATGCTTGAAGAGACAATCTTTCAAATTTTGTAAGAGTTCCTTAGGAAATAATCGTCAATCGAACAGATAAGCACTAGTCCTTACACCATTATCCGACGTACTTTATTTTGCGATCGATTCGAAGGAAAATGTCGTATTTCCATCAAAATCCAGACATGGTTTGCTGATTAAGCAATGGGGAATTGGGGATAACAAATAAGTCTGGAGCTTAGGAACATCTCAGTGGGGGTCACCAGGGGTGGCGAACGCGAGCTGATAGATCATGGACTTTTTTTATGTCGACGCGGGGTGGGCACACCCATGTTATAATGTGCACCATTAGAAATTTAGATTTGTACGTAATATATTATAATTACTGTATAATATGACTAATTTAAGTCACGAACACAGCAAAAAAATATGCATAGAAAATACGAAAATGTAACAGAATTTTACTTAATAATTCTTGATTCCTTGACTTTGTGAAGTACATCCGATCTACTCGAATATTGGGCGATGATACAAGTTTGTCCTGAATTTTCAAACTATTACGACATAATGACACGAACTTTCATTTATTTGGCAGCAATGACCCTTTGGTTTTTGTTTTTTTAATTTTGTG